>SMSR01010396.1:116391-231195 GCA_019453355.1 Ceratina japonica
TCGGGGGTGAGTTCGCTCAAAAATGCTGGCCCCATGCTGGGATCGATAGAGATGCAACCACCCCAACGCGACGTTTCACCCTTTCGCCGACAGAGGGACCTCCTGCCCGATGCGATTAATCAAATTTTTATTGCCTCCTCCAAGCCTCTATCAACAATTTGTACCGGATAAAAATGATCCTATCGGTATTACACTTGTACCATCATTCTCTTTTCCTACGCGTTTGGACGTTTATTATGAAAAGACACTTTTGGGTAAAGTTCCGCTTCCAGAGTTCTATGTATTCTCAACAACTTATGATAAAGAACCATTCACACATGATATTCCCAAACTATTTTTATTTTTCTTTCAATACTTAGGCCATTTATTATAGAGATAGTGGAAGTCGATTTTTAGCGAATACTTTTAGAGAACTCTCAATGTGATATATTGTGAATTTTTCATTTAGATAATTCTGAGTTTATATTTTAAGATATTTATATTTGTATCAGACCCAGAATTTGTTATATTAAGTCTAATTAGATTTAATGTACCCTGAATATAGTGATCAGATATGCTTTGAATTGCATAAAAAAATAACAATGTGCTATAACCACAACTTTTAAATTAATAAAAAATACTGTTAATTCAACGACGATTAGAGCAACAGAGGTCAACATCCTCAACAGACCCAATTAAATTCTATAACAATTTTTGCATAGTCTATGGTTTACAGAGGACATTAGTAGACATAGGACATTAATCCTCGTGCGGTTAATCCAGATTTATTTAAGTTGGATACGTCTGTAATCCGTGGCCAGCAACCATCCGTCTTTCTAATCTCGGTTATCAGGGAACTGCATTCCGGCGCCGTTAATCCGGAATATACACCGCGCCCTTTTATTTTTCACTCCCGACCTCGGTAATGCAACGTCTTTTCTATTTTCCGGTCGACGGTGGAACGAATTTCGTTTCCTCTTAATTCGAATCAATAGTACGTGACCGCCGCCACCATCCGGCCCTTCTCTCTCCCCTATTTGAACCTACCACACGCGTGAGTACGCGCGCGAGATTCGCGGCACGAAACGAAATATTGAATCAAGTCGCCAATTAAGATCCCTTCGATATTAGTTTTCATTTTCGCGAAATACCAGGACCAGCATCTAGTTTTCCGCGAGCCGAGCAACAGTTATATTCGCTGCACTATAGTTTCGCGGGGAATTAATTCATAATCAAGAATATTGTCCCACCGACGAGATTCCGAATCGGTCGCACAACCCGAAAACTTCCTCAAATAAATCGTCCGAGAGTCAACTGCGAGCGGAACGCCGTTTTTAGCCGATCCCGGATCGTGAATCGCGGTTATCTGGCTTTCGAGCGCGAATCTGTCCTCCGTTCGGACTTTTTGTAACTCTTCCTTGACGAATTCGACCCGATAAGCGAAGTGTCTTACCGTGAGAGCGTAAATTCGATCCTGGAGGACCTCGCACTCGCAGGTCTAGATAAGGAATTCTGCAGGGAAGAATATTAGGTCAAAGAATTTCGATGGCAAGAGTACCGACGATCGCAGAATCCGATACGAAGGCTTGACGCTTATGAAACTCGTATGATCCAATATCCAGAATGCTGGTTATATAGAATTTCATGAAAAAATTCTACAGGCAGTGGGATTCGTGATAAGGATCAGGAGCTACTGGGATGTATTATTCCAGCTCGTTATTATCTTCTAGATTGTAATTTCAGATTTCAGACCCTCGCATTATATTTTCTGAACATTCAAGTTTCATAAATGGACTAAAAAATCCGTAATGGAATTAATTTTATGCTGGATTTTATTATTAGATGACTCATGATATATTGTACTACTGTACTAATGGAATACGATCTATAGCAATTTCTACTAGTCTGACCGCTCCGATCCATGTATTTCAGGGCCCTATACTCTAAACTACTACTTCACCGTCTGCTCCGATAATCCTACAATCCTAGCTACTCTAGACCTCCAAAATCCTTAGCCTACAACTTTCAAACTCCGACGCCTTCCGTCTGGATCTCGTATCGTCTCGCGCCGACACGACCCTGATCTACCGTTAATCCCGCTGGTATAGACCAATTTGTTACTGGTTTACGACTATTACCGCTAATTGTTCCCATGATCCTCCGGTCGTCGACGAAATCGTCGAAACAGCTGCGACCCAGTCGAGTATACTCGGTCATAAATCTCAGAATACTTCCAAGTGCTCATTGCTTATCAAAGAATCCAATAGAAATTCATGTACAACCATTGTTATAGTCTAAGTCATGTATCAAAAAATCACAGAATAAATTGTAAATAGGACATCACTATAATAAATCATATAGTCACATTTTTTTAGATTAATTAAATGTGCAAGAAATGTAAAAAAATAGTTCATGGATTGTAGCTGGAATTTTGCAACAGCTCTTATCAGTTAAAAATAATAAGATTGCATCTTAAATTAGAATTTCAACCACGAGTACGTGCATTGAAATTGAGAAAAGGCATTGAAATACACGATACGTCTTTCCTACATTCATTAAAATATCATACATTCTCATTTGTTTCTTCATGCTGAATGTCTCATTCGACTATGTGTTATAATCCGTATGATGGTATCTTACATGATTTATTATGCGATATTTTATTACATGATTTATTATACTGTGATTTATGCGATTCTCTACGGTCTCTCAATCCGTGATGGAATATTCGTCAGTTTTTTCTCCTTTAAGTATCGATCGCGTGTATCGAGGCAGGCGCGTGGCCATCGGATCAGGACGGGCCGTGATCGATGATTTTTCCTTGCGGGGGATTTTCCATATCGCGCACGTCGATGGCGAATATTTTCGCGCCAGCGACTCGGCCGGATGCGCGTTTCGATGGACGTACGTCCTCCCCGGAAAACGAACCGGTACCGTGGTTCGTTTCCTCTGAACCTACGCGCTCGCAAATATTCTGCTCTTATCAAACTTTTTAACTCGTATCGACGGGCGAAATTCGAATATAGGATTAAACATTTGGTTATAATATTCATAAGTAAATATATTCAAAATTTATTGGCTTCATATTAATTGTTAATACATCTCGTTCTGCCCTGGTTTTTATATTACAAATGAAACCGACAATGGATACAATGAATTTCGCGGATTATTCATATACAAATCGAACACACAGTGGAATATTCTAATTAAGAACGTGTATTGATTACCTTCATGTTTGCGCATCTGAAAATACCTGGATAAAACTTGTACCGACGATAACAACGTTTCTATTCAGCGAGGGAAGTCAGTCAGACTCACTCAAAGATATCGAGAAACACGATAATAAAACAAACCGTAAACCCCTGAACAATGCAAATAATTCGAAACCTTATGATCAATGCAAGCTTCATTAATTTTAATACTGATTTAATAACTATTTATTTCTCATTTAATTGTAGCCGCGAATTTATTCATCCGTCCAATATTTCACGCAGAGAATCGAGTTTGAAAAAGGAAAAGCTCGGAAGGAAATAGCTTTTTCGGTGATGCAAAAGTTTGACAACCGGGAGAACCTAAACTCTATCCTAATCTGGTTAATCCGAGGAGACAGAAAAGAGGAACACGCTCGCGCGTGCGAGTGCACGGCCTGCATACGCTCCGTCGGAACGACATGCATAATGCATGTCGGGAGTGTGCCGAGGCGGAGGAAGGGAGAGACGGAGTCGATTCATCGTCGCGATCGGATTTCATTCACACCTACCGCCGCCTCCTTCGCCGTATTCCGACGGGGCCTAGGAAGAATTGCCGGGGAACAATTTTTCCCCGGAAGATGGAGAAACTTGAGGAAAGGGAGTAATTCGAGCACGTGCCGTGCAATGCGTTTCCGTGCGAACGCCGGATAGGGTTGCTTGGTTGAAACCAATTCTCCTCAACGCCCCAAGATTGCAAATTATATAATGCATACAATGGACACGCCGAACAGACGCGAAATTTATAAAAAAAAATTGAAGTACATTCGTATAAAAACATCTAAACATAAAAATATGAAATATATCAAGAGCAGGCATGTATTGCAGTGAATAAGTGACGAAATAAATCTTTATTCAAAATTCTGCGGTTCAAATTGTTCTTTATTTTTCCCGCTTCCACTGTAGTCGGCATACTAAATGGCGAAACTTTCCTCATCGCCGCAATAAAATGTTATTGGATAAAAATGCTTAAAAGATGAAAACAGGAGCGCGGTAACTCCATTGCGTTTTATCGCATATGCGGTAGCATTTTGAATGTAGGACGTCCAAACTCTATGTCTTCATTTGCCGCTATTTTATTGCATGTTATGCGTTACATTTGATTAAAAACTTTTTGCCAGTGGTAGTAGCTTTTCATTTAATACCTCTGTATTTTAATGGGCGTACTACAAACTTCATGCAAAATAACATATTCATGGTATCAATTAAAAGAATGTACTTTAGATAAAAATTCCTCTTATCATATAACCATTGCACCGTGTAATTACCTGCTGGTATTTTGCATATCTTTGTGCATTAGGTGCAGAATTTACGTCTTCTTATAAATGCATAAAATCTGCCCATGTTTCTCTCAGTCAATAAAAGAATAAATAAATAAATAAATAAATATTGTCTATGTACCATGTTACTTAAACATCTATTTCGGTGTACACGAGATATTAGATATGGAGAGTCGACAGTTCTCGAGATGCGCGCATCCCAATCTCGTCTACTCGAAACCGCCTGCCTTATTGTTGACCTACATCACTGGCGCGTCGCCGGGCGCAACGGTTGACTCGATCACTGATTTCTCCATTTCTGTCACGCGCGTTCCCACGTACGCCCGCTTCGTTTCACTTCATTTTGTTTCCCCAATCGTTACCCCTTACTGACAATCTATCTCGACGCAATATCGACCTAACGAATCGGCCGAGTAATTGGACACAAAAGCTAAATTAAGACCGTCACCTTTTTTTTCGAATAAAACTTTCATCGCTCGGCGCTATGTAATTTTCGGTGGGACGTAATTAATCATAAACCGTGAAAAATTCTGAAAAATCGTCAAATTAATTTTAAGTATACAAAGAGTATATTCCAATTATAAAAATAATCAGCATTTTAATTACCTGCGTTAAAAATTCATAACCTTTTTAATTCCATTACCTTTAATATTTTAAGCGAAAAATTCTGGATTACAATATGCAAATAAATAAAATTGTTTATTAAAAAGTTGCAATACAGGAATTTCTAAAAAAAAAGTACGTGTTTATTTTACGTGCGGAAGTATAATATCTTTCTTTTTTTATCACAATTATTTTCATACGCGATGAAGAAATATTTTATATGAACTGGAGTTAAAAGATGTACTTCTCTCGTTCGTATAGGAAAACAATAGAACGGGGATTCAATTTCTGTCGCCTATTTGGCTTTCGAATTACACCGCATCAACAACGGGAAATTACAACGCGCAAAGAGTGGCTCGAGAAAAGGTTACAGAAACAGGAAACGCGACTCGATTGTTCATCCAGTCGCGTTTCCCGCGTTTTTGACACGAGGCTTTCATCATCGTCAGGGCTAACGAGCCGCGTTTTCTTCCGCGTTGATCGATCGTCGGCGTTATTAATTTCGTCCCATTTTTTTCTCGAAAACGATTCTTCCCTTGCAGTGTACACTGAACTAACCGATTTATTGCGTATCCATATTTCTTCATCTAACTCTAAGATTTTGCATGTTTTTGAGATATATCTACGAGCTTGTTTGTTTTCTACTAAAAAGGAATGAGATATTGGAGAGCACGTGTCATAAAATTGGATATCCTGTAATTAGGTTTTGTCCAAACGAACGCTTAAATCGGCGACGAATGATGCTCGATAAAAAAAGGGGTTGAACGAGGCGGGGACAAGGGTGGACGACCGGGATAAATCCGCGGCGAAAATCCGCTCGCGTTATTTAGAAAATAACGCGCTCCGAGAGGTTTTTTGTTATCGAGCCCGGAACGCCCGTTGATATGTTCTATAAATAAATATTTATCGTGAAATACGTAACGAAACATCCGCGGGCTTGTGAACGTAAATTCGACGGGCCACTCACGGCCCCGAGAAAGCTTCGATAAAGCTTATCGCCGTATTTACTAGCGCTGTAATAATTCCCGGAAATATGAAAAGAGGTGTCGATAAATTTCTTGTTCTTCGGCAAGCTTTCTACCTCCCCCCCTATAAATCCCCCTTCCATAAGTTTTATAACACTCTCAAGTCATTATATCAGAAGATCTGACAAATCTGTCTGAGATTATATCGACGGGTGCAGTAAATCTTATAATAAATCTTGTAATAAATCATGTGAAATTGTACTTCATATAAAATAAACAGAAACACTTGTCAAATTGTGGAGACATTTTTTCATTTCTCTCATTGACCATATTCAATATAAAAAGAGTGCCAGCTTTCAATAATTCCAAATATTAGATAAAATGAAATAATTCATGATTAATTGTACGATTCCTTATTTGGTTATAATTATATCCTTTCTCATAAAATTTGCAATTGAACTTATGATGAATTATTGAATATCAAATAGTCAGAGATACGTAAAAACAGTAGTAGTGAGCATGAAGGGGGAACTGTCGTCAAAGGAACAGGGGCGAGTGACCGCACGTCAGGACGTGACGGTCCAGTGACAGTTCGTGTATTTTCCCCGAGACAAATCAATTCTGGATGGCCCCCGGGTCTGACTAAACTCATCCGGCGATGGAGGAGCGCCACGGCGAGCCGCTTTTCCGTGTCGATTGCACTTCGCCAAATGGAAATGTCTCCTTCTACCAATTTCGTTCTCCCATCCCCGTCTCTCTCTCCTTCCTCTGCGTCGTAGGTCACCAACCACGAAATTGTGTTCCGTGTTAAGCGCAAACCGTTTATCTACACGCTATCGAAAACGCCGACTGTCTTTTCCGTTTCACCAATACGTCTCTCCTCCTCCCTAATCGAAAATTCGCTCCATCTCACATAGCCAAAATAAATTTCCTTGAAAATTCGAAAAATTATATTTATTATCTAATCAAGATTATACGATTTCTGGTGTTTGAGTTGAAAGGTCAACGACCGATCTTGAGGAGTAGACGAAGAATTCTTACTTCTGTCAATGAGTAATAGTTTCCCGGGGAATAAATAATGAGAATATGCAAAATCGAAAATTGCGTGTGAAAATCGACGACCAAGAAGCCCTCGAGACGCGGAGGACGAAGTGGGAGCGGATATGAAAGCGTGGATAAATCGAGCTTGAAAAATTCAAGCCGTGGTAATAAACGCGACAGAGATAGAGCTGTCGCGAGGAGGAGCACGGGGCGAGGGGGTGGCGAGAGCCGTAGTTTTGCTGAGACTAAGCCAGCCGAGAATTTGAAAGACTGTAGACTGTAGGCGATTTCCAACTCGCGGGAGCACAAAGGATGGATGTACGCGCTTTATTGGATCCCGGGGCTCATCTTGTCCGCGAAATGAGGAAGTAGCGACACGACGGGTAACGCGTCTCCGTGGAACGATGCCATCTCGCGACCTAATCCCTTGAATTCTCTCGTAAAACTGTTCGAACGATTCGGCCGCGGCGGAAAATTAAAATCGTGAATCGTTTCAGTTATTCTATCGAAAATACCTGCTCGATGGGACAAACGTTCTATCGATGGAAAGGCCGTACTACCTAAATCGCAATCGTGTAAATAAATCATGTGATATATACAGTATGTTCTGCGATGAATCATGAACGCATTTCCATAAAATTCAATTCCGGACGAAAGGAATATAAACAATTTTCAATTTCACTCGTTTATGTTTCCACGGTAAGTCTGCAAGATTTATGAATCGCGAGAGGGAGGACGGTCTCTAACCGGAAGTCAAGCAAATTCCCCGCAGATATCCAAGAGGAGCATTATTACGTAGGTGCACGGTCGATCGCGTAGGACGCAGCAATTTGTAGTTTGCGTCGGGGACCGCGAAAGCGGATTTACCTTTATTAAGGGAAACGGCTGCGCGCCGCGGAATGACTGCGATCTTGTACATCTTTATTCCGGCAGCGTTTCCCGGATGCTCGTCGGAGGAGCGTAGGGACGCGGAACGAGAACGAAAAGACGGGACGTTTTCCATCGGGTCTTACCAAGAGCGCGTCTAACGAACCACTTTGCCGTTACAAGGTGTCGGAGCTGGAATTGTACGCCGCCCGTCCGTCCTCCTCCCGCCCTTGGAAAACGTCAAACGAGCCGTCGCATCGTCTCCGACGTGTCTCAACCCAAATTTCTATGCTTTGATCTCGTCCGTTCCGCGTCTCTTCGAATGGTTTCCACCTCGTTACGGATACATAACCCTTTGACGACCCTTTTTCGCGTCCCCCTCGTCTCACAGATGAATCATTCGGCGATAAGCCAGTGTCAATGACAAACGCCTCGTGTTTCGGCCTTTGCTCCCTGCGTTGAAATTTCATGGCGATGGCAAAGCCATTCACGTTAACTGTGGCGCCGTAGCCGGTCCACGGTCCTGAAGGGAGAATTCCCGGCCAGTTAGCCTTCGAGTCGTTCCCAAGCCTGGCTACAAAGTGGAACGGACCGTCGTCGTCGTCTTATTGGACGCAGTCCACTCCAAGAGTTCGCTCGCTCGATCGAAACATCCAATTCATGACAGTTACTGTCCGATAATAGGATTGTCCGCCTCTATTTCGTCGACTTCGGGATCGACGAGACAATGACAGCACCAAATTGCTGTCTTCGATCGTTTCGGCTTTCTTTCACTTTCGTTCGAAACAGAACGTCGCTTAAGTGGTTAAAATAAGTATTTTCATATCAAATCGAATAAGAATATTCATTATTAGAATCTAACCATTGTGATATGTATTTATATTCTGACTTCTCTAATTAAATACACGTTTTGCATTTCTTTAACGTAGAAAAATTGCAATTAAATTTCCTGTTCCATTTAATTAGGTTACGGAAGTAAACGGTCGATCGATTAAAATACAAATTATTCACCGAGCATATTTGGTTCGGTTTGAACGATACCGAGTAGCGAAGCCTAAGTTTCAATATTTCTAAGGAATTTCCCTCGAGAAATATGGAAAAGAACGCGGCTAATAGGCAGCAGCTTCTTATAACTCGAGCGTAACAGTACCTACTACTCATATATTCTCTCAACACCCTATACAAGTTTAACGACAGCGAAGCTCTTTAGAAATTTCCTTCGTTCAAACTTGAACAAAGCTCGCATCTCAGCATGTATTACAACCAGCCGAGCCCAATCCTTCGCTTGTAGACGTAACCGACGGGAATATATTTTTTCTACAGCGATCGCGGTAAAGATAGAAATACATTAGTGTACAAAAGTGTTAGGTTCGTGCATAAAAGGTACTTAATAGTGCAATTATTATATTATATTTAAACGCTGCAATTATGTTTGCACAAAAATGATTTACGAACATTCCCGTGGTTAAAATAAAATACTGTACATGACATATTTCCGCCAGCATTTTTATTTGCTATTTTCTATCCCAGTTCAGCAGTTGTCTAGACAAACAGCTGATATAGATTACAACGCAAATATATCATTTATTTAAAACAAGAGATTTATTTAATGAATTCTGTTCAGTTCTATCTATTTTACCTGGTACTATCTGAAATCTTCAATATTTCATTAAACACCAACGAGAACGCCAAATAATTATTTATTCCTCTCCTCCAGAAACTTTAGCACATTCTGATCGTTAACTTTTCATTAACTCTATCAATTTCTAAAAGTTCAGATCTCGTGTCAGTGCATCTTATTCTAGACACTTGACGAGCGACAGACTACAATGAATAGTAATCAGATCGTTCTAAACTTAAATCGATTCGATAATAAAACGTCAATCCATTAAATGTAATAAAGCGTTATTTAACAATAAGAAAGTCCCTTTATAGACACTTTTGTGGGGCAGTGTACGTTCCTACGCTGTGCTATCGAGTTCATGGAAATGTCCTTTACAATCTTTCCTCGCTAACTTGTTCGTTCGTGCGGAAAAGCGATATGCAGCCCTGCGATACGGATCGTCCAATTCCTTATTTTTTTTGCAGCGCGAGGCGACGATCGCCGGGAACTGGAGCGAGCCCCGCTCGTGCGCGAGACACAATATGAAATATGAATGAAACGTACGGCGGCGCTGATAAGCCGGCCTTAAGTGCGCCGCGAGACTTAAAGCGTAGCAATTCCGAGGGCGAGCCGCGGCCCGATCTCGCGGCGTGATAAACCGCGGCCCCGCGAGGGCGAAACCGGCCGATAAGGGGGAGGAAGTGACGCGATACCGACGATGCCCTACGCCCAAAGATGCGATAACCGGCGAATAATCGCGGCGGACGTTTCCTCGCGTGACTTATGGCTAATCGCGAGTTTTCGTTGCCATTTCGAGGGTGGACAGAGAATACTCTCTGTATCTCAATCTCGAGCTATTTGCTCCATGCACGTAAAACTTCATTTTCATCTCAAGAATCCATCACGTCGGACACCAAATATTTTTTATCTGTCCTTCAAACGAATTTTTGTCTTTAAATGTACAATGAGTTCTTGAAGTGGCTCACATTCTTATGGCTGCTATTTATGAAAACGAGGCTCCCTCACATTGCATTACCCTGTCATCGACCTCCTATCTATTCAACTAGCAACGTTCCCGTTTCAAAAAGATTGATTTTCTATGACGACAGCCTTGCGAGAGGGAACGACATTAAAAAGGACGAAAGAGGAAGAGCGGAGGAGGCAAGCTACTACGTATCGCGTTTTCTCTTTGACTCGCGCTTCGCAATCTCCTTACAAATAGGAGCTCGTAACTCCGCGTAACGTCGCAACGTGCCGCGCGTAATGAATTAAAAATAGAGAAAGAGAGAGAGAGAGAGGGAGAGAGAGGTGGAGAGGTTGCAGAAATTCCCAGGAGTAATCAAAGGAACTCGATCCTGTCTTGCGACTGTACAAACGAACGACGCGGATGAAATTTAAACGCTGCGCGCAGATTGCGGATTCCGCGAAGCCTTCGACGTCGCTTGACGCGCGGCCAAACGAGCTCTCCCTTTGCTACGAGGCGGACAAAAGCCCCGATTCTAATCGCGCGACGTCTCTTTAACCCTCTTTAACCCGACGCGACATCGAGTCACGTACCAATCCTTCGAGACCTCATTAATATACATCTAATATGTTCAATTCGACGTCTGACCATGGAACGTGCTCGAACGTCTCATTCTACACGACGGTTTAACGATCAGTCAACGACCTGAGCATCTTCCGTCCTCTGGAATGTCGCCGGTTTTACGAGGACTGGGTCAGTGGTTGTCTAAATCTCCTCTTAAATTTCCAGCGGGAAGCGCGGAATTAGCGATAAACCAACGTGAGAACGACGAAACGCTGAATTAAAGCCAGACCGACGTCGGACACCGCGACGCCTTCGACGAACGACGTCGTCGTCGCGACGCTTTATCGCTAGTTTTACACGCGATTCCCGGCTCCTCGTGCTTCCAGGTATCTCCCGGCGATCTCCCAGACCGCGCGCCAGGGAGTTCAACCAAAACTATTGTTAATTATGCAAGTGAACTATCAGGGAGTGCCGGTTACCCACAGGAGAGTATTCACCGATACCCCGATGCTAAATTAATCCCCTTACTCTCGTCTATCACTCCTGGGACGCGGCGTTGCTGAATCGACGAGCGATCAACGGTTCGCGAAACACTTTGTACGTCTAGCGGCTCGGGACAATTAAATATTTGCCGGTTTCGATCGGACGGGACTCCGGGAGACTCTACTTCCGCGGAAAGGTCATAAAACAGGGATGAACGAGATTCATATCCACACAGGTGCAGGTCTAGTGAGTATTATAGGGGCGGAGGAAAGCCTTTGAATAAGGAGCATCGTGGGATCCGTATTTTATACGTCACATGACGCAAGGTGCGGCGTTCATAGAAATATACTAGCATATAGGGAGGGTCAGTTAGGCGTTATCACAAATAATGGAATATTTACTGGCTTCATTAATTTTCCATTCTTGATATATAAGAATGCGTCGGTATTAATCAAATGAAACTTTTAATAGAATCAGCAAATGTTTTAGATCGTTCCTAGTGATCCACTTTGTATAATGGGTGCAACCGAGGCGCTGTAGCATAAATCGTTTATACGAACACTTAATTAGGTAAGTAGTGTATTAGTACACGAAGTATAATGAATATTAGTGCATTGGGCAATGCTATCCAAATGCATCGTATTATAAGGAATTGTGCATTGAATTTGATAGATTAATTTTTTCTTGGAAACTGAAATGCAAAAACAACCACGATTTCTAATGAAATTAATTTTGCACCTAATATTAATATAATACTATCGATTGCGTGAAATTAAATCAGACATTCATACAAGCTCATCACGCACTCATCACGTACTCATTGGTACAGCGTTCTCCAGCGTGGATCTTATTGCCCCAAGGCACGATGCGATCATGCCGGTTGTGGAGGATTTCCGGTGGCTCTGATCGGTATATTTAAAAGGGTAAAAAACGTGCGGGAGGTCCGCAGCGCGTCGGAGTTCCACGGAATTACGTAGAAAAGGTTTTGCCCCGGGTTGAAACGGGTCGCGTGTAAAAACATAGAGAAGAGTAGACAGCCGCGTGCAACTGGGACACGGGCAAGTAGTATTCCGCGGTAGCAGGTCGGCGGGACGGAGGGGGCGGGCTACCTATTACCAGAACAAACGGGGAGAGCAGCTTCCAGCGGGCTAGATAAGAAGCATCTCGACGACGGGAATGAGGATGATAACGAGTTCCATCCGCGTTACCGAAGACTTCCATCCTGACTGTCGACGTCCCCCGACCATTCTTACTTCTACATACTTGCCGCCGCCTCCTCCTCTNGCCCCAAGGCACGATGCGATCATGCCGGTTGTGGAGGATTTCCGGTGGCTCTGATCGGTATATTTAAAAGGGTAAAAAACGTGCGGGAGGTCCGCAGCGCGTCGGAGTTCCACGGAATTACGTAGAAAAGGTTTTGCCCCGGGTTGAAACGGGTCGCGTGTAAAAACATAGAGAAGAGTAGACAGCCGCGTGCAACTGGGACACGGGCAAGTAGTATTCCGCGGTAGCAGGTCGGCGGGACGGAGGGGGCGGGCTACCTATTACCAGAACAAACGGGGAGAGCAGCTTCCAGCGGGCTAGATAAGAAGCATCTCGACGACGGGAATGAGGATGATAACGAGTTCCATCCGCGTTACCGAAGACTTCCATCCTGACTGTCGACGTCCCCCGACCATTCTTACTTCTACATACTTGCCGCCGCCTCCTCCTCTCCCCGTCCCCCCGGCCGCTCTTTCACGGACCCCGTGAACTAACCGTCCTGCTATTAGGTGAACAATCGGACTGTGAAACGCATCCGCCTTGAATTTTCTGCTTTCTTTCCACGATTGAACCTTGTTAAGGGATACGGTTATCGCGGGACGACAACTTTTTCGTCCTCTTTGTTACCCGCGGCCTCGTTAAGCCGGCCTCTACAATTAAACTTCCTTACGTATTCATTCGATTTCAACTGGTACTCGGCATTTAGGTAAATCCGGCATCAGGACTTAAAATATGTATTCCAAATCCACGTTACAATATCGTTTGTTAATCCATTTATCTTATTACTGGTCATACCAGAGTTGTTATAGCAGGATAAATCAGTTTTCAGTCATTTGATATTATCACTGATTAATTATGCAATTTATACCAGCTTCCATCAACAATTATTTGAAACACGATATTAAGTATTACATTCAATATTATATGAAATATCGTATTAATTCTCGATTTATATTTATGCAAAATATTGATACCAAAAATTGTTCTGTAAATATTACTTGTAGCGCGAACTTCTAACATTATGTACAGAACTTCTTACACGAAAATAGGAAGGGATTCTTGGGAGAGCGCGCCTATCTTCGAAAGCTTAACCGTCGCCCCTCTTTGCTCGTGTTCCACGTCGAGCGAGTGANGCAGGATAAATCAGTTTTCAGTCATTTGATATTATCACTGATTAATTATGCAATTTATACCAGCTTCCATCAACAATTATTTGAAACACGATATTAAGTATTACATTCAATATTATATGAAATATCGTATTAATTTTGGATTTATATTTATGCCAAATAGATTAAAGATACCAAAAACTGTTCTGTAAATATTACTTGTAGCGCGAACTTCTAACATTATGTACAGAACTCCTTACACGAAAATAGGAAGGGATTCTTGGGAGAGCGCGCCTATCTTCAAAAGCTTAACCGTCGCCCCTCTTTGCTCGTGTTCCACGTCGAGCGAGTGAAAGATGGAGTTTCCGAAAAGCCTCAGAAAATTCAATCATCCTGACCAAACAATATCGGGGCCGCCCGGGGGAACCAAACATCGTTCCCCTAAGAGACAAAACAAACTGGCCCTATCGTTTTTCATCGGCGGAGAGGGCGACACGATGTAGGACACGCCATTAGAGGAGTAAACGAAGGCATCGCGTTCCCCCGCGGTGGAAAATGAAAAAGCGCGAAAGGGATCGCGCGCCGCGTGCCGGCTCGGGTACATTCTCAATCTCCCCCGACCCGGAAACGAGTGCGCTCTCGCGTCTCTGAGCGCTTATCCGCGGGGGCGACGTCGGCGACGGCGACGACGACGACGACAACAGCCCGCGGCTTCGAGCAATTACGTGTCGCGAATCGAGCGGAACGCGGCTGGCCCCGATGAAAAATCGGCCGATTTCCGCGCGCCCGACTCCGAATCGAGTTTCTGCTTCGGCGATGAACCAATTTACCGAACGAGGAGCCCCGCACTAAACAAAGTGCTCGAGCGCGGTCGAAATACGAAAACAGGCGAACGTTAAACGACTGGAAGGAGAGTCAAAAGCGTAACCATTGACCGGAGACGAGAAGAATTTGCTTTACGACCGGGAGAGCAAAGGGGGATGGGGGCACGGTTAATTACGGAGGAACGTAGACGTCTCGGTGGGCCGTGAACTTGGGCTCACAATAATTTGGACGGGAGAATTTCAGTGAAGGACGAGGCCCGACTCCTCTCTTCTCTCTTACCTGCTCGTTTCTCTACGGACTCGAACTGCGGAGAGAGCGACATTGTTCCCGACTCGGGTTTTGACTAGACCGGCCCACCGACTTTCTCTTTCTCTTCCGTCTTTCATCGTCCCGCTATTCGGTAAATAACGAGCCGGGTGTTTGTTCGCGCTGCTTAATGCGGTTAAAGCGGTTTCGACGGAATGCTTCATTGAACCCGAGCCTGCATGCAGATCATTCTTTATACTTATGTACCTTCGTATATTAAATAAATAAGAGATATCATTTTAAATCTGTTGATCACTGATTTCATGACTTCCCTCCGACGATAAACGCATGGTTTGATAAGATCAATTAACAGGATATTAAATGCAAGTAGCCTAAACTAATGGTTCGAGGATCAAATAAAATCGAGCGTTTTCTCATGCGCGATTATTAATGATTTTCACCCGCGAATAAATGAAGTGACTCGATTTATTACCGACGCGTTAACGATGCAAGATCATTATTTTCCAATGAGGCGCGTGAAACTGGAGTGTCTGGCGTGGATAAATTGGAATCAGCGATCGAAAAGTCAGCGGGCCAATTCGGCTTGGCTCGGTTTGGCTTCGTGCCTGGGATAAGCGATAATTAGTGAACCATCAGAATTTATCGGTGCGCGCCGGAAAATCAAAATTAGAAATTGACCCGCCCTTGTCCTCGAAATTCCACTACACCGTCCCAAGCGAATCGTTAATCAATCCTGCGATAGAATTTAGCCCGACGTTTTTCGCGTCAATTTAGAAAATCTAATCTGCATATAATTTAATAAAAACAAATCGTGAATTGATACAAATTAATCGCGTGCAATATAATGGACAATTATCCTAGCCATCGATTTCGAGCACCTCCGACGAGAACAAATCGTTTTATTATTCGTCGAGCATGTCGATCGGCGGATATGGAAGCAAACATCGACGAGAGCCGAGCAGTAGGGTTAACAGCCAGCGTACACCCTCGTTCATAAGTCATACGACGTTTTACTAAACATGAAACCCATTTATACTACTATTGCTAAATAATATCTTACATTATTATGATTATGAATTCACTATTATTATTATATGTATAATCCATGAATTGTGTATAAAAATTCTTACTCAGATTTTTTGAGACATTTCTTTTGAAATTATTACATGAAAAATATTTATCTCCTTATCATTCATAAATTATTGTAGAATTTGTTCATTTGTTATATGATGTATTCCATGACTACGATTATGCGATTTAAAACAATGTTTCGAACGCCGGAGTGTAATAGAATATTCATCAGGTGTATTCCTGGACAACAAGCACATGGAAATGTTGGGAAACTTCTGAAGAGAAGTGTACACCGCGAGTACGTGGATCTGGCCCGGCGTAACGAGGGTCCGCTCGATGGAGCGATTGAAATGGCCGGGAATTAACGAAACGACCCGCGGCTGCATTAACGAGATTAAAGCCACAAGTACCTGCGAGTGCGCGCCGCCGACCTGTGCGTTTTCCACGAGTGCCGCAAGGAACGGGCGGAGAACCAACAGAAACGGCGAAAAGGAACGCGAACGCGAGCGAGGGGGGACCGGAAACGGCGGCGGGGGCATAAGGCAAAAAGAAGAAACGGACAGTCGGCTAGCTAGCCGAGCGATAATTTACCTTTGGCTGACGCGACGCGACGACGGGAAGGGTGCTCAAAAATTCAACCAGTCCGGCTCTCAAATTTTCCGAATCGCGAGCCCCGGTTACGTGTGTCTGGCCGGAAATTTTCATCGCGCGCGCACACCACCGCCCGTTTCTGTCTATCCAGCCGTCTCGTTCTCGATTCTGCAACCGGCCGAGCTTTCCATCTGTTCGTTTAATATTCTATCAACCGACTCGCGCGCGAGCCGGTCTAATAATGATTGGCAGCTGTTTATACAGAGGCGACAGAGTCTGGCCCCGGGCTAAAAGGGAAACGATGTAAATCATTTGGATATCGCGTGCCGGACTGACTCGTCGCTTTCGGTGGAAATGACCGACGACCACGCTCTCGACCGACGGTTCCACGTTTTTCCGCTCTCTCTCTCTCTCTCTCTCCGCGCTTCTTTTTCGTTGTACGCTAACGTGGAAATTGTTACGTTGATTGAAACGATGCGGTTCGATTCGGGCAACGGAATTGAACGCGAATGGAATTTTAAGCTCCTCCGTTAGGAGCCCGGAATATACAATCGGTGCTCGATAATCGATAGGAAGAGTCGAGCCGCTCTCGACAAATTATTCGTACTTGATCACGTGGCATGAACACGCTTTTGTATGACCACTGATAAATTTTACTTAGAATCGAACGAAGCGGTACGAGGACATGAACGAGCAAATTCGACTACCTGTTACTTTTTCTATTTATTTCTATTCTATAAATTGGAACTATGGAGGAAACTCAGGTTTGTTTAATATTTTATTACCTCTTCCAGATTTTTCGTAGGAAATTCTATTGTAAGAAATTCTCAAGATTGCTAGAAATTATTATGTGATTGGCATCACAAGACAAACTATGAATTTTTAATACTCGTCAGACTTTTTAGTAAACAATAAACACTTGGAAGATAAACATGTTATTTTTTAATTATCAACGTCTAAAACAACCCGTTCCCAGTATTTAGAACGGTTTCGCTCGCGCCGTGTTATTCTATAATTATTCCCGCGGAAGGGTTTCGGAACAGCAATCCTTTAAACAAACGGACGCGAAAAAGTAACGATAACCCTTCCGCGTGGGAGGGTGCCGGCTTTGAAAAGTGGAGGATCTCTCGACTCTTCATCCGCCATCGCCCTCTCAAAGGGTTCCAGATAAATGCCGAGCTCGCATGAATACATTTCCGGCGGGGTACTCGCTTAACGCTATCAACGAGACTTCCTAATAGACGAATTTTACGAGAGACGTGCACTCATAATAAATTTTCATCCTAAATAAAATTATTCATCCCTTATGCGATGGTTAGTACTTTTAAAATGATAGAAAATATATTGCTTTTTATTAGAGGACCCAGATCTTTTTGTTCTACAATTCTATAAAATAAGAAATTTAATTGTGTTTAGGAAAAATATATCTGGACCTACGAAAACAGTATATGTACTTAAAATATAGTATATATAAGATAAGCACTTTCTTGTATTTTCTATTTACTGACTTGATTAAAAGGAACGTTCTATGCATTTACCATTAGATAGTGTACATAAAAAAGATTAACTTGCAATATAATGATTGTATATAATAAAATAGAAAGATGTGTAACATGTATCTATTATATGCGGGATCGCAGACCTCCGGGGAGTCGCCGTTTGCGTAAATTTGCGAGGGATTATCGGGGGCGTAAAGAGGCCTCGAGCGAGCGTGTTTCCACGAAACACTTCGCTTCTATTAAGTTTAAGCGAATTCGCGACCGGCTATTGGGCGAGCGCGAAGCTTAAGGGACGGAGTCCGTTTGGATGTAAACAAGAGTTGACTCCAGCGTTGATTTGTTTACACGGCCACTGATGGTANCAATTTTCATCGACTTCAGATAGAGAGACCGGCTACGTAACAAAGTTACCTGGTCACAAACTGCTATTCACTTCAACACAATTTACCTGTTATCTCGAGGTTAAACAACTTCATGAATTTCACAAGATGAAATATGCGCAAAATACAAATTTCGTTGCATAAAACGCGTTTCACAAAATGAGTTAGTCTTATATTGTACAGAAACCGGAAATCGGGTTGTCACATTCATTAGAGAACGACCTTTCACATTATTTCATCTTATAACAGAGTATAGAAGAAAAACGCGACGGAGTTGCGGGGGCGTATTTCCTTCGGGTAAACGTTTTCTGAAAAGGGAAAAATTCTGCAGCCACCGCGCAACACGTTTCCGCGTGATTACGAGAACAGCGGAAGCGTTCCGAATGATAAAGCGAGACGTCGCGAGACGCGTACTTACACGGCGGGTGTGTACGCCGGACGCGGGGCATACTTACGCGAGACAAACACGCGCTTTTTTCACCGGGCGTAAAAATTAGAATTGCCCCCGGTGGCCGGGGAATTTACGAGTCAGATTAGCTGCAGCGTATTTTTATGCCAGATGTTTTTTACGAGATTAACAGGACGCGGTGTTCGTATTTTATTTTAAGGCCCGCTACCTGCTCTTCTTCATAGAAATAAATGCCATTTGTCGGACAGCGGCCACAAATTTATGCCCGCACTTTCCTTCCACGCGGATACCGAAACCTACCTATTTCTGAGTGGAAAAAGAAGCTACGTGTACCGCGGCATTAAAAGATTACTTCGACGAATTTAATCCCGTTCGTGAGTCTTATTTTTATCAAATATTTAATAAAAAATTATATAAATTAATAATCAATTATTATTTGAAACGCGATATGAACGATTCCATTAATTATCGCGAAAATGAAGAAATACTCGGGCAGGGAAACGGTGTCTATTAAAGAAGCACACAGACAGCGGGCCTTTATCTAGAGGCAGAGCGAACAAAGGTGGCCGGACACCGGTTTCTCGGCTAAAAAGCTGATTCGAGGTTGAACGGGGCGAAATCGAATCCCGGTGGGGCCGATGGAATTCTCCGATCAGGGGCAACTTCCGTCGCCAAAGCCGCACCAGCCCGTATTCCCCGTGGTCCGGAAAAAAGGGTTTTATCGCGGCGTTTCACGAGGCCGCGCCCAAAAGGAGAGTTTTTCCGATAATGGATCGGCCGGGGCCACTGCATCCAAACTTATTCAACCCGGTTCGACGCGCCAAAGTAAAAGGCAACTTGTTCGGGATCTGGGACCCAACAGAAATACATAATCTGCCCCGCTATCGGGACATAAACGAATTTTCACAACCGAGACTCTCCCAGCCGGCTCCAAGTGTAAGGAAAAATATTTTCGTCTCGAGATAAAAACATAGTATTTATTCCCTCAGGAAATTACAAGAACTTGGCTTTTCTGCATAAAAGTAGGGCTTCCACTTTTTTTTAATTGCTCCTTTTACTGCGAATTATCTTCAGTTAAATATTCCTTACAGTTCTAAATCCGAGGGAAAATGAAAATCGTCTCTTTGAAAATGAATTTTCTCTGACGGGAACTGCCAGGCGCAAAGGATATTATATTTCAAAGCCGAGTGTGAAATTTTGACGAGATTACATCGAGAGGTTATTTACTCGCTTACACCGGTAACACGCCCTCCGCGATAGAAACTGAGAGCAGAAAAATAAGATCTCTCGCGTATAACCGGTGGAGTGGCGCGATAGAAAAGCAATTAAGTAAAGTATCGAGGGAATCGCGTCAAGTTCAATGCGACGGAGTTTCATCGGGGAGATTGGAAAGTTAAACAAGAAGACAAAAGAATGACGTCGGGCGACGGGGGACGGGATCCGGATGAAAAAAATGGACTGATCTCGAAATCGATTAGAGGTAAAGACAGGAATCGAGGCCATCGAGGGGGAGAGAACACATGAAAATCTCTGACACGAGAATTCCGTTCGAGGCCCTGCCAATACCACGGAAACCGGGATCCTGATGGATTGCGTCCGTGCCAGGACCAACTTCCTTCGTTCGACGAAGAAGCAACCCTGTCGACTAGGTTAGACTCCCTCACCCTTCATATCCGTGATTTTACAACTTGTCGAAATGTAGAATAAAACCTTCAAATATTCTAGCTTTAAAAATGGAAATACAGCAGAATTTTCACTATAAGAATCCCTATTTCATTTCTAGTATAATATATTTCTTATTGCAATTTATATATAAATATAAATGTAAAAAATTACAGACTAGATTTTAGAATTCACAATTTAAGGCAATAAAATTACTTAATCCTTCAGAAATATCCAAAGTAATAATAAACGATTGTATAAAAAAACAGAAAATCTGTCGCGTTTGAAGAAAATCGGAATAAAAGTCAGACACAACAGCGTTTTTCACACTTAATGTGAAGACNAAGTAGGGCTTCCACTTTTTTTTAATTGCTCCTTTTACTGCGAATTATCTTCAGTTAAATATTCCTTACAGTTCTAAATCCGAGGGAAAATGAAAATCGTCTCTTTGAAAATGAATTTTCTCTGACGGGAACTGCCAGGCGCAAAGGATATTATATTTCAAAGCCGAGTGTGAAATTTTGACGAGATTACATCGAGAGGTTATTTACTCGCTTACACCGGTAACACGCCCTCCGCGATAGAAACTGAGAGCAGAAAAATAAGATCTCTCGCGTATAACCGGTGGAGTGGCGCGATAGAAAAGCAATTAAGTAAAGTATCGAGGGAATCGCGTCAAGTTCAATGCGACGGAGTTTCATCGGGGAGATTGGAAAGTTAAACAAGAAGACAAAAGAATGACGTCGGGCGACGGGGGACGGGATCCGGATGAAAAAAATGGACTGATCTCGAAATCGATTAGAGGTAAAGACAGGAATCGAGGCCATCGAGGGGGAGAGAACACATGAAAATCTCTGACACGAGAATTCCGTTCGAGGCCCTGCCAATACCACGGAAACCGGGATCCTGATGGATTGCGTCCGTGCCAGGACCAACTTCCTTCGTTCGACGAAGAAGCAACCCTGTCGACTAGGTTAGACTCCCATACCCTTCATATCCGTGATTTTACAACTTGTCGAAATGTAGAATAAAACCTTCAAATATTCCAGCTTTAAAAATGGAAATACAGCAGAATTTTCACTATAAGAATCCCTATTTCATTTCTTGTATAATATATTTCTTATTGCAATTTATATATAAATATAAATGTAAAAAACTACAGACTAGATTTTAGAATTCACAATTTAAGGCAATAAAATTACTTAATCCTTCAGAAATATCCAAAGTAATAATAAACGATTGTATAAAAAAAAAACAGAAAATCTGTCGCGTTTGAAAAAAGTCGGAATAAAAGTCAGACACAACAGCGTTTTTCACACTTAATGTGAAGACGCGTGGGTAAGCGAGTTCGAACAAGAATTCACCCCTCGACGAGGGAGGTTCGCACTTTGTAGAAGACGCGTAGAGCCATTCGAGTCGGAGACCGATCGTTTCCCTAGTATTTACGCGGCCGCATTCGCCGCGAAACAAGCGAGGAATCTCGGCGAGGTTCGAGCAATTACGCTTTGTCGTGGCAACCGAGCACAGAAGAGGGAGACTGTAAGGCAAAGGGCAGAGATTTAATGACGGTACGTCAGTTTTCTACCGAGTCGTTTCGTGAAAACCCAAGAATTTAATGATCCACGAGCTTACGGAATGGATTCGTTAAAGTCCCGTCCACAATCCGACGTACATAAAACATATGTGTCAATAAGAATTCTCATTTAAAACAACAGAATTTATTGCGTCCATTAAAATAGAATAAAAGAATCAATTGCGATTTCGTTCTAATACAAGAACGCGTTATTTCCTCCAGAAATTATTTGTATTCTTCTGTTGAAAATACTATTTTATTAAACCTGATCGCGAGATTGGAATAGTTTCTGACGGTTTCCTAACGTGTCTCAAGCCTTATGAACGGGGGCGCGTACGTACGCCCAAGTATCGGTTCGAGGAAAAAGATAAATTCTGTATGAAAACGGCGGCAGTCGAATGGTCTTTGTTTGCGAACAGCCTTGCGCGACGTTCTCCAACGATCGCCGAGCGTTTCATCGTGACGCAATTCTCCTCGTGGGCGAAACGAGTTTAACTTTGTTTACCAGATCGAGCGAGCGGACGTTTCGATTAAAAGTGACACCGCGTCGTTCGTTTGAAACGGCAATTGTGCGCGAGGCGCGTCGGAAAGAACAGTCCTTGGAGCAGCAGCAGCGTGCACCTTTCAGACGAGTTTCGGGCAGCAGCGAAGCCAGTTTCAAAACGACGCCGGTTCCCTAACGTGGGCAGATCACGTTCACTAATAGCTACCGTTCAACTCCATTCGGATCTGACGTGAAAATCACGAGGATAATTCAGTTTTTCTATTCCTGAGTTATAATGCGATTCAAATATTGAATAGGAGCCGAATGAAAAATGAGCCTGCCACAGTTTCATAATTGATGGCCCGGTTTATTCAGTGAACGATGAAAATTGGACGTATTCTGTCTTAAAACGATTTTAGCGATGGTTACGTCGCTCGATTAATGCAATTACGTAGACTATTAGTTGCGCAGAGAAATCGATAATGAAACAGGCAGAGAAAATACCATTGCGCGAGTTTAACAACTTAATATATTTAGCGGATGATTTCGTTTAAGCCTCGGCGCTTGTATTTCGCGATGGCTCGAGAGAGCAGCGCGTTTCGTCGATTCCTGAAATTTCCCGGCTGATTCCGGCACGTCGATGACACTGATTGATTAGCCTCCCGTTAACGGGACTCGGATACCGTCCATCGAGCCACGGTAATATTTCTGTCGCCGGCTACGGGAAAATTAAAAGGCGTACCGCCGTTAATTACCGCCGATACGTACGGCGCCGGGGGACGCGCGTCACACGGAAAATAGAGAAAATAGAGATCGGGCCGCAAATATTTGACTGATTTAGGCTCGGGGAAGGAAACTCGAAAACTGACCGAAATACAAACGGACTCTGCTTACCGCATATTTAATCGAACCCCTGTCAAATATTTACAGGATCGATTTACTTCTGCGATCGGAATGTCGCAAATTAGAGGCCGCCGAAAGCTGTAATAATTTCCCATGTACTGCGTTCATAAGTACCGTGACATTCCCGAATTAAAATGTCCGAGTAAATGTACGATCAAAGACTATTGATATAACGAGTATAATGATAAGTACACTGTAAACCAGAATTTCATCCATGATTGTATAAATAAATAGTAATTTTTAGTCCACAATTAATTACCGCTTGAAACATTCTAAACTTGTTTGTTCATGCTCGTACGACTCATTTATGTTCTAGCGTAAGTACTGAAACTTGTACTTAGAATCTGTTAGTGTCGCATTAGGCGGGGAATGAAATTTGTGGAACTATTTGAAACGCGATGCGACAGCGCTTAATGCAACTGGCGTTAAATCTAGTTAATTAACTACAATATCGATTTCCATTAAGAGTCGTGTAGTCCAGGGCGAGGTTGAACACGGCCGACCGGTTGAACGCGCGTATAATAAAAATCCACGAGCTAGCGCAGGTCTCATCGAAACGTTATCGCCGGGCAATTGCTATGGTCTTCGCTTCTGAATAGGAACGTTCGCCGAATTACCGCAATTCTCGCGCGGTATTTCTCTATTTACCGTTCATAATCGGAGCCGACGGGGCCGGGGCAAATTAAAATACACAATGCTCGACACAGATCTAACCGCTTACCTCCTACATTTTACCCGAGACCCGGGTTAATCGCGGCCGATTTCAATGCCAGATTAAACGCCTCCCTTGCCCTTGTTAACCGCGCCACGCTCAATTTCTTCTGTGTAACAAGCCCCGACAATTGAATGGAGTAACACGTACAATTGTTAGTCACTGTACAACGACCGTTTTTCTAAAAAAAAAACGGTAGAAAAAACATCGTAAAGCTTTTCTTTATATAATAAATACAGAGGCGACTTTAGAGTTTTTAGAGCAGAATCCGGTTTACGAACTTTTTTATTTTTTATTTCTGTCCAGGTGTGTGACAACATCGAGGAGAAATTTCTTTTCTTAGATAAAGTTTTCTCGATATTATTCATAGATTTGGAACTATGGCGGATAAAGAATTGAAGTACCGTCGGCGTCGAGTAGACGAAGTTCCTCCGGACAGAAATAATTGAATCCCGCGGGCGGAGTCCGCGAACATTTTACCCGAGACGTTTCGGAGTCGGTACAAAATGCAGTAACCGTAATCGCGACATTCCTTCCAGATAGGGCGTTAAAAATTAACGACAGAAGGAATACGAGTTTCCATGCCAACGGCACGTCGTCGCTGCGGCGACCCAATTCCCGGGAAGCTTGTTGCTCAAATGTTCCGAGCGAACCAATTTTAATACACAATCGCGAAGGCGGATATAATTGCTACGAATTTGATAATGCGCGATAACGACCGGTGAAATTAACGAAAATAGTCGGGCTTTTGTTTAAACGCTCGTAAACATTTCCCCGCGACTGTCCGATCATTTTACGCTGCCGCTGAGTACCAATTAAGCCAATTATTATTAATTCACCCGGCGCAGACCGAACAAACGTATAAAACCGTATTTTTTTTTACAAAGAACAGTTTTCTCGAGTGTATTATTTTACAAATTCGGTCGGCGCTGTTGCGATGGAAAAATTTCGTGAAAATTGTTATGATGGGATCCCACTCAAACAGTTCCACTCGGATTTGTATGCAAAATAAAACGTTTATGGTAAAATATCAATTTGCATTTCAGTTTTCAAATTGAAAAGCTGTTATTTTTCACGAGAATTTGTAGTTTGCTTTTCGAACATTGTTATTTCCTCTTGGTAACATTGATTTAAGAACTGATAAGTACGACACGACGCGAGCCATCGACAGTGATTACCGATGTCGGGCTATCGAATCCACGTTCGGGTGAGCAATGCCACGTTTATCGACGACCCGTCGACGGCCCGGAATCGACGAAAAATGAACGCTAAACAGGGTGAAAATTTCGACAACGGCGACGCGCGTATTTTCGATCACTGCCCTCCGTTCGTGTAAATCTACCGGGAAAACGCTCGAGCGAGCGAATGTCGAGTGCCCGAATGATGATGGGATTATTCGAAGTTGCGTCAGATTAAAAACGATGTCGAAAGGGAATATTCATCTTACGCAAACTAAGCCTTTCGATCTCATTAGTATAAATTCCACTGAATTCTTGTAATTATCCGTGAAACAATATTTGCGCCACATTAAAATATATCACGTAAAGTTATGAATAAATTAATAATGAATAGACCGCGAATTTCGATGCAAATTTAAATACTTCAAGTTTCAGAGAATGTAATATCTAAGTTTTTGCATATCATTTAAATTTCACCGTATTTGAATCTCCTTCGTATACANTATAAATTCCACTGAATTCTTGTAATTATCCGTGAAACAATATTTGCGCCACATTAAAATATATCACGTAAAGTTATGAATAAATTAATAATGAATAGACCGCGAATTTCGATGCAAATTTAAATACTTCAAGTTTCAGAGAATGTAATATCTAAGTTTTTGCATATCATTTAAATTTCACCGTATTTGAATCTCCTTCGTATACACAAAAGTCTGTATTATAATTATTAATACAATTGCAATATCACTTATTCGTAGCTCGATACTGTCGATTTCTACAGAATATAATGAGATCACAATAGAAAGAAGTGGAACCGGAAGGGGGTTAAGCGTCGAATTGCAAACAGGAAACGTGTTACAACGTAATATTCGAGGGTACGAAGAATGGTAGAAAGAGAAAGGCCGATCGAAATGAATTTCCCCGCTGCACGGTTTAGCAACGCTACGCACGTCGCCGCGCAATCCCTTTGCTGCACGTCGTTACCTCGCTACGTGTCGGAAAACTGGTCCACGCCTACCCTCGAAAAACTGGCGATACCACCCTTTCATATTCCATACGCGAATAACCCAAAACACGCCTCTCGAGGAAAACATTTAAAAGCACTATATACGAAAAGTTACGTCCATTATCGTAACCATTAGCGTATCAATTACTGAATTATTGTAACATTCATTATATTGACTACACGATTACTGCATTAACCATTGAATCATTGCACGATTAATTACGACAATAATTGCATGAATGCCTGTATGCAAAATCCTGTCAATATTTATGACAATTCAAATAAGTGTCGGTCATAATTATACCCGGCAGTGTTTTGAATCACCCTTTCCGCGGGTCCGATCGTTCCCGCATTAGCATTCCACCGGCAGCGAAAGGGCAGCAAAAAAAGAAAAAGAAGGGAAGAAAAGAGAACGGGATTCTGGAACGCGATATCTCTCGTAACGAANGAAAAAGGAGGGAAGAAAAGAGAACGGGATTCTGGAACGCGATATCTCTCGTAACGAAGGATCGTCGAGTAGGTGGAATTTCTAGACAGATTTTTGCCGGTTCGTTGCACAAGAGAGACACAGAGGATGAAAAGGGGGCTGCAGAGAGAGAGTGAGGCCACGGAGGAGATTTTCCGCGAATCGATGACGAGAGAGGAGCTCTGGCTCCGGAACCACTCCGTGGAGAAGCTGACAAGCGAAACGGACGAGCGAGAGACAGACGAGACGGAGAAGAAGAAGAGGAGAAAAGCGAAGGTGGGTAGGCTCGGAAGACAGGAAAGAAAGAATGCAAAAAGTCGAGAGAACCGAGAGGAGCTAGCTCGTAGATATATACGTGTACACCTGGTGAATCGTTGTATGGACGTGTGTATGCACGGTTGTAGGGTTGCTTTTCAAGTAGGAGGTCGTCGGGATATAGGAGCAGGTATAAAGAAGACAGAGAACTCGGGGCCTGGCTCGCGCCGAGCCAAGGTCGGGGCATCAAAGATGCTCGCGTTAAAAGGGTTCCTTTCAATTTTTAGAAAGCCCTCGCGCCTTGTTGTACCCCAACATCTCGCCGATGCATACGTAATGCGTTTCCGTGTAGTTTGCCTCACTGTCTTTGCCTCCCCGGCCCAGAGCTCCGTCTCCCGTTTCCCCCTCGTTTCACCCGAGCCATTTTCACGCGTCGCGAGAAAGCGACACGGGTCCCGGACACCGTCCTATTATTATTCCCGTGAATCATTAAAATGTCGGGAGAACGCGACGGGCCGCGCGTTACGAGTGACGCCGGCTAATTCGATTAAGATTAACGCGATTAAACGGAATTATTCTTTCCCTTCGCCGCCGCGGCTAACAAACGAATCCGTACAGCTTGAAACCTCTTACGGGTTACATCAGAGCGTAAGTAAATACGCGGGAAGGCTTCTCCTTGCTCCACTCGCGGAGGGATTACGTGCACCTTCTTCTGCTTACTTGAAACGCGGGAGAGAAATCCATACGGCTGCCCTTATTTCTCGCTTTAATCGAATTCACGCGTCAAACGTATTACGTTTCTCAGAACGAGAACTGACCAAACCTAAAGGCCTGCATCACCTTGCGTCAGATCATCATTACGTATCACTGTGATGAAGACAAGTATTTCTTACACAAAAGCATAACGAATGATAGAAGCAGTTGTACAATACAAAATTGTATTTCGTTATTAATTGGTTATCATTTTTAACAGAATCAGTAAGTTCGTACTTGATACGCAAAGATGATATTGAATTCTAGCATAATGTTTCGATCTGATGGGTCAAGGTAGCTGACAAAACTCCAATTTCAACGAGACATAACAGTATTAAGCATGCGCAGTTTCCTGCGAATTATATTTTCGATGCTCATTAAGCGATATTGCGTGTCACACGAATGAATAGCTTATCAGGCTATCAATTAACATAATGCGCCNAGGATCGTCGAGTAGGTGGAATTTCTAGACAGATTTTTGCCGGTTCGTTGCACAAGAGAGACACAGAGGATGAAAAGGGGGCTGCAGAGAGAGAGTGAGGCCACGGAGGAGATTTTCCGCGAATCGATGACGAGAGAGGAGCTCTGGCTCCGGAACCACTCCGTGGAGAAGCTGACAAGCGAAACGGACGAGCGAGAGACAGACGAGACGGAGAAGAAGAAGAGGAGAAAAGCGAAGGTGGGTAGGCTCGGAAGACAGGAAAGAAAGAATGCAAAAAGTCGAGAGAACCGAGAGGAGCTAGCTCGTAGATATATACGTGTACACCTGGTGAATCGTTGTATGGACGTGTGTATGCACGGTTGTAGGGTTGCTTTTCAAGTAGGAGGTCGTCGGGATATAGGAGCAGGTATAAAGAAGACAGAGAACTCGGGGCCTGGCTCGCGCCGAGCCAAGGTCGGGGCATCAAAGATGCTCGCGTTAAAAGGGTTCCTTTCAATTTTTAGAAAGCCCTCGCGCCTTGTTGTACCCCAACATCTCGCCGATGCATACGTAATGCGTTTCCGTGTAGTTTGCCTCACTGTCTTTGCCTCCCCGGCCCAGAGCTCCGTCTCCCGTTTCCCCCTCGTTTCACCCGAGCCATTTTCACGCGTCGCGAGAAAGCGACACGGGTCCCGGACACCGTCCTATTATTATTCCCGTGAATCATTAAAATGTCGGGAGAACGCGACGGGCCGCGCGTTACGAGTGACGCCGGCTAATTCGATTAAGATTAACGCGATTAAACGGAATTATTCTTTCCCTTCGCCGCCGCGGCTAACAAACGAATCCGTACAGCTTGAAACCTCTTACGGGTTACATCAGAGCGTAAGTAAATACGCGGGAAGGCTTCTCCTTGCTCCACTCGCGGAGGGATTACGTGCACCTTCTTCTGCTTACTTGAAACGCGGGAGAGAAATCCATACGGCTGCCCTTATTTCTCGCTTTAATCGAATTCACGCGTCAAACGTATTACGTTTCTCAGAACGAGAACTGACCAAACCTAAAGGCCTGCATCACCTTGCGTCAGATCATCATTACGTATCACTGTGATGAAGACAAGTATTTCTTACACAAAAGCATAACGAATGATAGAAGCAGTTGTACAATACAAAATTGTATTTCGTTATTAATTGGTTATCATTTTTAACAGAATCAGTAAGTTCGTACTTGATACGCAAAGATGATATTGAATTCTAGCATAATGTTTCGATCTGATGGGTCAAGGTAGCTGACAAAACTCCAATTTCAACGAGACATAACAGTATTAAGCATGCGCAGTTTCCTGCGAATTATATTTTCGATGCTCATTAAGCGATATTGCGTGTCACACGAATGAATAGCTTATCAGGCTATCAATTAACATAATGCGCCAGAGGGCCTCCCTATCCCGTTGACAGATAATACCTGCACTTTTCAATTACGCACCCCGTTTGTATCACAATTTTTTACGAAAAAACATGCTTTGTACAAAGGTTTCATGTATTTTTTTTCAGTATGTGAAAACTTCTGTAATATGAATGTGAAAAATAAAATCTAATATGAATTCATATTAGTTATTATAATATCTGCCACTCTTTTCTCAATCCACATTTTTTACCGAATTCCACAAATGCATTTTTATTCCGTTATTACGTTTCCGGTTTTTCGATTCGATTATGATATTCCCCGCACATCCAATTTTTTGTACACGCGCGTCAAATCCGCGGCGCAGCGATTGCGATCGCGCGAGAAATTCTAATCGAGTTCGCGCGGCAAGATAAGCAATTTCTTGGTCAAATTTCGTTGTCGTTCTGCATCGCGTCGGGACGTGGCGAACGAAATTACTTATTACGCGGCACCCATCCACGGTGGAAAAATATTTTCCGTATGCAACGACATCCGCGACGTGCCGCTCTCCGAGAATAATGAATTTATTCGTGCTCCAGTTCCGTCGTAGACGCACGCGGCTAGTTCCCCCGTTCGAGCTAATTAATTATCTTCTGTTGATTTTCCGGATTTCCTTCGTCCGTCTCGCACGGGAAGGATTTCAAACACACAGCGCGAATTACCCCGTCCGCACGGTGGATCGGAAATGGAAAAATTGAAATTGAGAACGAGATACTTAAAACGTTTGTGACCGGGAACTCAGTTATATTTAAATTATTCCAAGTTTAGTTAAATTTAATATTGAAACTCTCTAGTTATTATATCAATTATCGTATTCCGTATTATAATAACGATTACATCCGTGGATTAATTTATGCCCCAGCGTCAGAGCATTAAAATTTACCATATTATTATTGATTAAACTCTGGAAAATATTAATGCGCTCATTTATAACCTTCCAATGTCTGATTCAATTATTTTGTAACGCCGTAAGACACGCGACGTGGGACTTGTAAGGGCTTTAATCGTAAACGCGTAAGAGAATTGGTGCACGCACATATATGATCCTCGTTAAACCGAGTAATCTTCGAGCTGTCGAGAGCGTCGAGTGAACCTCGGAGACAAACCGAATCCCCGTGCGATGGTTGTTGCCGTTGCGCTCGGGTGCTCGTTAGCGTACGTACAATAATTCTGATATTGCTCGATCGTCGGGGCTGCGTTAACACGACCCAGCCAACCTTTCGGCCCCCCAAGCCCCTGTACTCTACACACTACGGTTCCTACGAGTTTCTGTAATCAGAAGCATCCGACGCGTCGGATCCGCCTTCGAAATAATTATCACTGTTAACAGGGTTTTGTGGCGCCGAAGTGTTTCCCCTCGGGATTTCCTATTATTCCGATTCTTAACGCGAATATAACGATTCTTCTCGAACCTTAATTAATATAAACGTTCGCTGAATATTTATTGTATTTAATAAATTAATAATAATTAAGAGATCCAAGTTGAACAACAACGAACGTATAGAAAATGTTTTTTTCTCGTGGTTATCTATTATTACTAAAGTACGGATTTTATCGGAGAACTGAATGAGCAGAAAGTATAAAGAATATATGAATAAGAACATTCTTTTCCATGGGAAAGTTACCGGGAATGATCGATAGCGTTACGCAAGGACGCAACACAGTGTCCGTTCATTCATCATCCGTCCCATCCGCGCCGACGAAGCGAGGAAGACGGTGGAGGAAAGGGGGCAATAAAAGAACTCGATCCAAGAACGCGACCTCGCCGAAGTTAATCGCATAATAAATAACGATTCTTCTCGTTGAGTTCGCGCTCACAATTCTTCCATTCCCTTAATTGCCATCTCCAGCGTGCTACAGCGGGTTCCCTGATAGCGTAACGAAAATTCATTTCGTCCCTGCTAATTGTATAGCGAACGCTGATAAGTCTTTGTCAATCAATTTCCCAGAATCATTTTAATAAATAATAATTATAATTAATGACTCGTTATATGATTTGTTATAAGACTTTTCCTATGATTTATCGTGTCATTTTTTAAATCATTATGATTATCAATCAGATTTTTTGATAGATACAAATCCACTTGGAAGCGTGGTAAGATTTGGAGGGGAGTGTACGCACTTTGCGAACAATCTCGTTTCGTTTCGTTTAGAATTTCCCGATCGAATCGCCGAGAAAAGTCTTTCAACTCTGTTTATCCGCTTATTGTCTTTCGTCTCATTGGAAGCATCGATGGCGAAGTTAGAGAATGGGCCAAGTTCCATCGAATTAGCTTGTTTTCCTCGACGGCCAAAGAAAGCGTTCGAGTTATAAAGAAGAAATTCTGTCAGAACCCCCGGTTCGTTGTCCCGAATCGCTGTTCCCGAACGTAGAGCGAGTTTCGGTTACCCGGAAGTTAACTCCCGCCCCGAAGTCTTCCCGGTTTTATCGCTCGCGGGTTAACTCGCGCAACAGTGTAACCTTTGAAAGTTTCCAACCTTAACTTGCGAGTCGAACCCGGGAAATCTGCGAGCTCGCCAACGCGGAGCGCGTCCAGAAATGGAAACGCGATACACATGCATATTTCCCGGATTTCATAAAAAGAATCTCATAAAAATGAATCGCAACGATTTCCTTTTATTTCAACTGATAAGAACTTAAAAAATCTCGAGCAGTTTAATCAGTCCAGAATTTTTTCACTTCAAAGTCTAATATAAAAATTGTCTCTTTTTTCATTTTGAAGCACAGTTTCGTTCTAGCAATTCATGATTTATTATACGATTCATGTGCAATCCAACGCTTGCTTGTAACACGATACGTTGGAGTAAAACGATCCGCGATCGAAACGTTTTCCGAAAGAACAGCGGAACGATAGAAAATCCTCCGTTTCCATTTTCATGGCGACGTACAGCCAGGGGCGGTTTCGCAGAAATTCCCGCTTCGCCGGTCGCATCCGGCGCGATGCAAATTTCCTTACAGAGGAATCGAACGGCCGACGTCGATTACGCGTCGCGAATCGAAACGCGCCGCGACGAGAAACAATTCGCGATGCAGGCGACAGAGGCCGAGGGCGAGGGAAGAGTCGATTGAAAAGTCGGATCGTTGCGATTGACGGGTTGACGAATAGTTTTTCGGTGCCGGGGATATATCGGGACCGAATTTTCCTCTCGCAAAGAGCGCCGATCGGCGCTACGCACTGCTCCGCTCCATCGGTTTCATTTCATGGGTTCATTTCATGAAGCGTTTCAGATCAATCCAGAAAACCCTTGTTCCTCGTTCGCACAACATCTCACATCCATTCTCGATCACTATCAATCCTCGCCCTTCCTTGCTTTTAACTATTTCATCTGATTGCTAATTTTGATATAATTTCATTTACAAAATTTGCGTTACGACGTTTCTCGTTTATATTTGAATTCTCTTTGAAAGATATCAGAGACAAGACAGTAGAAAGAATGTCGAGATCCAAAAGATTACAGAGAACAAGCACGAATTGTCCCGACTGAGGGATGAGCGTCGTTCGGTTTAAGCTTGAAAGCTCGTCGCGTCTCACCGAGTTGATAAACGAATACGAGACAGGGAAACGGCAAAGAATTTCAATAAAAAATCGTTGGTAATTCGGAGGAGCGTGAAGGGGTCGCGCACGCGTGGCTTAAAATAATTGACCGGAAGGGTGGGTGTTTCTGCGCGAAAAAGCTTGCAGCGACACTCGGCCGAGCAATGTCCCGGGCGTGTGCATATTTTTTCCTCCGCGACCGAGTTTCTTACAACCTCGCAGCTGTGTATACGCGGGCCGCTCGCCGTGACTGCCGACTACGTGCATGCACCGGTTGCCTGTGCTCGTTAAAATATTGCCGTGTTTCGTAGGTAAAAACGGCGCCGAACGCCAACTCCTGTCCGCGTTGGAATATAAAAAGCCCGCGCCCTCCGGCAGCGAAACGGGCATAGAGAAACGGGATCGGATACGATAGACCGTGGAAACTGCTTCTTTCCCGGCCGTGAATCAACCGAACCGGAGGAGGGCGGAAGAACGGAGAGGAAATGGAAAAAGTAGCTACATATTGCATTATATCAATTACTCTGTTAAACGTTGCGTCGATTATTGCATGAAATTATCAATCATTATACGAAACGTTGAATCAATCATTGCATCGGGAAATTGTATCGGATAAAATCATGATTGAATCAAAAATTAAAATTACAATTTCGATAAAAGATTTAACGGGGTGAGTCGGGATAAATGCGACGGGATGGACGCGACGCGAAATGGATGAAAGCCGCCGTATTACCCGGGAAAATATTTTCCACGCTTTTCTAAGTTTCCTTCGATAAAACTTTTAATAAGTTTTCGCCGAGCTAGTTATATATTACGTATGTAGGCGATTCTCTTGGGAAGCGACCGATGCTCCTCCGTATTATCCCGTTTATACATACATTACCTGTACCCGTGTATCTATTCTTCGATTCGAATCGATATTTACTCGGATCGATGTTCCTTCTTTTCACGAATGTACCGGTGGATCTACCAACCAATGCATTTTTTATCTCATATCTCGTGGGGCTCAAACGTTCTATTACCATTTAAATAGTTATTAACAGATTATGGAAAGCAGTCCTAACATTATGGTAGGAAATGAAAGAAATTTTTAATTTAAGTAAAAGGACTTTCCTACGTAATGATTGCTTACTACCATTGCGAGGTCAACGAGAGATCTAAAGTATTATCAGATTTATAAGCAGTCTTTACGTCATTATTACTCGAGGAAGAACTGTGTTGCGATGAAAATCAACTTCCATTGGTAAACGCAAACAGATAAAATATATTATTAGACTGCGGATTTTATGTATTTCCACGAAAATTATTTGTATAAAATAATTTATGAAAACGTATCGAATATCAAATATAATGTTAAAAACTTAAATATATTTCCTCGTGAATTTCATGGTTTTAATTCGATACCGGAGGTTTATTTTGCATCGAAATCCGCAGCCTAGTTATTTTCATCGAACACTGATAACTTTTCTCATCGAAAACTGAATTCGTAAAACGTAAAATGAGAGTGACTCACGGTACGTGGACAATAACTGGCTCGTAGTGGAGACGATAAAGACACTCACCTGAAACACAAAATTAAAGAAACCCATTGTTAGTTTAGAATTCCTTCCGACTGTTCCTTCAACTTATTAAAGAAACTTAAGAGGCTTCGTTAACCGGGAAAATCCCAATGCTAATTACGGTACCGGCGCGGCAGCCTTTTAACGACACTTGGCCAACTAATTACGTTCGAACGCTTTACAAAAGATAACGAATCCCCAATACACGTGAAAACTTTGCGCGGATAAATTTTCACGTCGATACCATCTTTCGATGCTTTAGGAATTTTATAATAGCGTTGTCAGCGTCCATTTAGGCATATTACACAATTTTTGCAGGCCTTCAGATATTCTTTTCAACAACTCTAATATAAAAGGTTCCCAATTTTCCTTCACTAATTATTAATGCTTCTTCGATTAAAATACAATACTTTTTGAGACCACACATGATTTATTACATAAATTAATTCAGATGGTCTGTATAAATATTTTTTATAAATAGAATTAAAGGTATATGGAAATTTCAGGCAATGCATAATGCATTCTTTTTCAGTGGTCTCTGATGTTTACTGATATGGGATAATTATCAGATTGTTGGATAGATAATAACCACTTGGAGGAACGCAGGGGACAGCGTGGAGAGGAAGCGTATTGCGCTGTACGTGCCAGGAATCGTGTACAGGCACCAAACATAGGCTTGAAATTCGTTGCGTTAAGGCGGAGAATCGTCGGCTCGGAGGGCTAATGTGTTTACAGATTCGCCAATTGTAAACTAAACCCCACAACCGTGGCCGATGTACGCAGCCTGCAGCTTCCTAAACGTTCGAACGGATAATTCTCCTGTTGCGCTCAACAGACCACGCTACCAAACTGATTCTCGTTCATTTCCGCGCCAAGTCATTGTGGTCTCTGATATTGATAGAATATTACAGATTGATGCGGCCCGAATTCCAGGCTCAGGATTCTTGGGTCAAATAAAACATTTCCAATATCAATTTAGGGCTGTTTTATCTTTTACAGATAATAATATAAAATAAAATAAACATTCCAGTCTTAATATTCTGAATAATGTAATTGTACGGCTGCAGCACTTATTGGTATTTTTTCTAACTTTCTACCCTTAAAGCTACACGTTTTGTGTGAAAAAACTGAGAGATGAAGTCGACCTGGATTGCAATCATCACAATGGCTATTACTGTTTTCTAATTTCCTAGCCTGTGCAAATGCATCGTCAATAGAAAACGAAAGATTAAGACAACTGGAGAATGAAAACTACAATGGATATTGTCTTTTTAGTTTTCCACCTCCTAGATCTTAAGAACCAACGTGCTCCGCCGTTTTACGAATTCGCGCGAGCGGGGAATTTCGCGAAAATTTCTATCGCCAAGAGAATGCATCCGAGGAGAAACAAGATCCTGGCATTTTGCGGAACTAGGACGGATCTGTCTACTTCTTTTTCTTCGCGGCTGCCACGCAGCGAAACAACAATGGAGATGCGCCCAGCCCGCGAAAGTATTGTGCGTCGCACCTGCGCGTACAATGCACTCCTTTCGCGATACAAGTGTACCGAATATGCGATTGAAATGATAAAACCACTTTCCATATTCTTTCCTTTCTTGTCGAAGAACCCGAATACAATACGTGAAGTATTCAGTCCCTTTTCTAATGTTAATTATGATTGACACACCCGAGACCATTGACGCACCAGTTGCGTCATTTGTATTGTGGTGTAGCTGCAGAGGCAAAAGCTGCATTATTTCGTGTCGCCGTGTGCAATCTAAGGCGCAAACGCTGCGTCAGACATTTACTGACTATGATTAACACACATAATGCTAACGCACCAATTGCGTCAGTCAGCATTGTTAGACGTATGTAGTGGAACGGAAAGACTGCGTCATTTTAATAAGTAAAATCATATGATCATTGAAGACAGCTTTTGAAAAGTGCCTCGAATGCGTTAATCAGCAGTTGAAGCGCGATAAGAGAGAGGCTCAGAATTCTCAGTCTCCGAGCTCCGAGGATTTACCTAATTTTTACCCAATTACTCGGCGAGCCACGCGCGTAATCATTCTCTAGGGCTTCTTAATTCATCGGATGGCCGAAGAAGCTCCTTTCATTAGTCTGGCCGCGTTAATTCCAGTGACGATCGATCGGGCTTCAATAATCGGCGACGAATTGCAGTGGGGAGGGAAGAGGAGACGCGGCCACCCTTCCGATTATTAATCGTGAGATAAGGAAATAGATGAGGTTGACAACATCGGTTGTGCGCCATTAATCACCTACTGGTAAATCTATCTTGGGCATAGGTTACCTATGGCACCTTCGATAGCTCATTTTGCTCTAATAATACCGGATATACTGTTTCGAATTTTTATCAAATATCGAATGATCAAATATAATCCAATAAAACAATTGATTATTTTTTGTATTTAACTCACTGAATTAATAAATTGTTTTAACAAATATTTTTCATTTAATTAGTGAATATCGAATAATTGCAAACGATAATAATGTCATTTTGTGAAATATATTTCAATTTGGATTTGTAAAGACAGATCCCCGGGCCGAAGAACGGAGGGATCGAAGAAAGCCGACAGTTTCTGAACGCGGGGTAATTGAAATCCATATAAAGTTCCTAATTAGAGTCCCAGACGGGGATGTACACAGTACACGGGGCGACTTGTAACGCGGCGTGCTCGAACGTTCGGGTCGAAGTTTCAATTTCAGCCCCCCTGGAAGTCGTCGTCGCCTCGTTACGGGCGCAAGCCAGTTTCCAACTCATCCGCCCTCGACTCTCGACGCGGTGTGTACCGAACGCGATTGCCGACCGTTTTCCCCTTCGGAAGTCGGGGCACGGCTATGCGAATTCACCAGAAAGAACAAACAGTGGGAACGCGTTAACGTTCCCCGGGATCCGATTAAACCGGCGAGACACCGGCCCGATTCCTTTCATAACTCCGCTCGTTTTTAACGCGGAACTTCCCCTCAATTTCATCGGCCCCGATCCGAGCTACAAGTGTGCTCCGCGCGAGCATTGCTCAAAGTTTTCTCATACGCGGCGCAGTTAATGAAAAGATGAAAGAATTATTACTAATCATTAAATAAAACGCAGAGATAATTATTATACGAATGATCGTGCAAAGTATTGCACTACCGTTATGTCAATTTGTTATTCTACTGTAATTATTCGTCGTTAAAAATGGGCGGCTCTTTTGCTTTTAACGGGGCGCACCGTAACACCGCGACGCGTCCAGCGAAATGAAATTGCGTTGACGTAATTGGCAGGATTAATTCGGGATAATTTGCGCAAACAATTTGGAGTCGAGTCAATCAGGCGATAGCGTTGAAAAATCTAATTCCCCCGGAACTAGGCAACTTGTCCCCGTTGCTTTTTCACTGCGCGCTGTTTGGTTACGACTAACCAATTTAAACGAGCCCGATACAGGCCCGAGCTTGCAATCCATTCGAAAATAGGAGAGCCGTCAAAGAGAATTTAAAACTTTCGCATCCGACGGGACGCAAAGTTTGCCGTTTCAATACCGTCGATCGCGTTTGCACGACGTTAGATCGCATTAGCGACTTTAATTCGCTCGCCGGTTGTTAAGAAGTTAATCAACGACAGTTGATTCTCATCTGTATGCATTACGTTGCAGAATGCACGCCCTGCGCTGCAGCACATGTACCAAAACCAATTACCAAGTGAGACGTTGTGAAAACATATTTAAAACAAATTGTACACGCGTGTTATTTTAATGAGTAACTGCGTACGAGTGTTTAACTTCTCATTAATAATTAGCGTTTAATCAGTAATTAACTACACATTAATTATATTTGTGTTGACTATGAATTTATTAAAATTGTTCACTATTTATTGCATGATTTCTTGTATTCAGTGATGTTACGTGACTTCTCAATTGAAGTAACTCGTGAGAAATTGTTATAACTGTCCTGGGACTTCTGAATGAAGGATACTGTTGACCCAGTTCGCGTCCAACGATTAGAGACTATAATTACACATCGCCAAGAATATAATCGTCACAGTCGATTCTTATTCTTATATATTCTATGTATACATAGGATGAACCAAGTTACGTTTTCCATTGACTGTAGTTCGCGAGGCGAGGCGAGCGCAGAAAATCGATACGCTGACGCCACTCCCTGGCAAAATAACCGAGTCGGAATTTCTGACAATTCTGACCATGCCTGGAGAACGACATCGTGTTTATGCAGATGCGACCGGGAAACTGTGCTACCGCACGAACCAATAACGCGTAATCGACCACTCGCCTATCGCCCTCCTGTGTACGATTTCCAAACGTCACGAAACGTCAAAATTCTTTCGCTTCCCAAAAATCCTAAAGGACGAACAAATAAAATAATTCTGATTAATTCCATCTCATATAAAAATTGCAATAATTATGAAAATATGAATGTTAAATGATATATCTTGCATAAAAGCCTGCACTGTGTCGATAAGAAGCCTAATCGTCAACCAGCAGTGAATTTTTTATCAAAGGAATAACGAGCCGGATTAAAAAATCCGATGACACGTAACCGCTGGAAGACACAGGAAATAGAGATCATCGGGTCTCGTTGTAGAGTTTTTCGCTTAACGTACGTAACAGTGGCAATTACACGCCGTTTCGAGCCGCGTAACTGGAGAACTGATTAATGGAACGGGGGGTGTGCGGGCGCGGTGTATCGATAACTTCACGGTGGATTTGTCGATGTTGCAGCATAATAGCATCGGTGTAAAAGCCTGGCTTTTCCACTTTGAAAACACGGTTTCGAATTATGGGCGAGCTCTGGCCATCGGGCGGAAAAACTACACGCGCGGAACGAAAAACGCTTAATAAACGTGGCTCTATGACAAGGGAAAGTAAATACGACAGCCAAGTGGAAATCGCGGAACCGGCTCGCCGAAAAACATTTTTTTACGCCTTCGCGCCTCCGCCTCTCTACGTACTTTTCCCTACCCCCTCGTCGTCCCCGGCAAACAGATCGACGCGCAATGTTTAAAGGAAACATTTCGGGCGGAAATAAAACGAAATTTGCACAATTTAAACTGCGACGTTTTTTATAAGCAAAATAAAACTTTCCTGACGTGGATTTATAAAATGGAATTTGTCGCGACAAGTGGCGTGTTTCAGTGCCTGTGCAGGTGACTAACACGTTTCAAATTTTGCCACGAGAACCAGAACAATTCAGCCACGTTATACGTGCCACTGTTTTTGTGAAAAAAGATTTATCGGCGACGGTATCTGAATGCCACTAACACACGTTCACTGACAAAAAAAAACTATAGAAATCATCTCAGAGAAATTTTGCTATAAATTTTTATCCGACGAATTACGATATCCGTGTTCTATAACGTACCCGAAGGCATTACACATTTCCTCGTTACGGTGAGTACGAATTATGCAAATGGCATGGCGGTATCTTAGGAACACGTGGCGAAGTGTGCGAGGATCGAAGAACGTCGGTAATTTTATTCGTTGATCTAATGGGACGAAGCTGCTCCACCGTAAGAGCGTGTAAGCTAACTTCGATTTAGCTCGTTAGCCGGTGACTAGAAACCTATAAGGTTACCCCGAGATGTTGCTGATTAGTCGTACAACTGGGTACCAGGCCATAACGACAGTAATATTTCGACAAATTTTCATGCAAAATAAAAAAACTCATGCTATCGGTTTAAAAAATATTTGTTCAATCTACAGACGCTGTGTTCGTAATTTCCGCGCGTTCAATTGCCTCATAAACGTATCAAATCCGCGTGACTTGGTGCAAAAATTGGCTCTGCTGTGTTTTCCCAAAAATTAATTAAACCCAGTATTGAGTTCGCGAGCAATTGTATTCAATATAAAATACGACAATTTCAAATTCTAAAAATAACTATAATAACATTTGCATATAGGAGCGTCAAATGTATAAAATAAACTGTTCGAGTGGTTCCAATTCAATTCAGGAAAATAACAAATTGCAGTATTTAAATATTGTTACATTTTTTTACCTGTTATTATAAACGTTTTATTCCGTGGAAAAATCTGCGATCTATTCATAAACGCAGGAATTGTTACTTCTCGGGGACTTATAAATTCTTGGGCGCGGAGGAACGAAATCGTGATAGAAATAGAGAAAAGGCAATTATCAGGGAGGTGGAGATAAATTAAAGGAACGGCGCGACGTGGTCGAAGCAGAGAACTTTTATTGGCCGTAAACGGCGCGGCGGCGAAGAGCAACGTGGCTGGCCTCCTTCGTAATTCTCTCGCGGTTCCCTCGAACCGGCGGGCAATAATCGAGATTTAGAAGGTAAATGAATACGACGACACAATACGATCGTTTACGTCGGCCCGTGACGCGGGTGAGAGAGACCGAGTTAATGGCGTTTGAGGGGCCACGGAATTGGCCGAGGAAGCGGAAGAACCTGCCATTAATTATATACGGAACACTGGTATGAAATATCGCTTACTCCGACACTTTGCAACCGCTAACGCCGCCGCCACCGCGCGCTCTACGTGCCACTCCGAGTTCTGCAAAAATTACCCTTTCCAATCTACATCGTCCGTGAAAGATGCGCGACTTTCGTTTGGATTGCAAATTCTAATAGAGAACGCGGGAACGTCGGATCGAATCGGGAATGTATTCATAAATCCTACAACCTATTCCAAATACTCGGATGTAGGAGTCTTATTTCTCATAGAAATTTGTTATTAATCCTTATAAATTGTATATGATTTATTACATGGTTGTAACTGTATGATATATCTAATTTCTTACGAGAATCTCTCAACTGAATGATCATCTCTCTAATGACATATCTGTCAGACTTAGACGAGATTAGGAACAATAAGTATTTGTCACACCAACCGGTCTATCATTTATTTGCGATCCCCAGATTCGACTCCATATAGATTTACGGATTTTATATCTTATATTTATCAGTCCAGGTTGGGATACGTTCTTCGCTGGTAAGCATCGGGTTAATCCGCTTTGATCGAATATCCCTTTCGCCGCGCAGCACTCCAAATAATGATCCTCTTACAGGATCACTTTTACGGTCTCTCCGCGCGGAGGAACCGCGTAACGACTAGACTAGACTACATTTTCCTGTGACTTTGCCGTATCTTATTCGCGGAGCGATATGTAAATCTCGAGAACGAGGAGGGTGCACTAGACCGTACGCGGAGTGCATTAGCTGTAGCCGCAATTCGGAATTGTCGTGGCCATTAGGTGGTTAGATCAAGTAGCGAGAACTCTGCGGGACGGCTAGTCCGATCTCGTGGCAAGGCACGACGATGTATTAGTTAATAGCAAAGAATAGAGCGNCTCCGATCTCGTGGCAAGGAACGACGATGTATTAGTTAATAGCAAAGAGTAGAGCGTCTCTCAACAGATATCTATGTATACATTTACAACACTTAATAGGACCTCAAGTTTCTGTAATAAACCCTATTAACTCACAAGTAGAGAAATAACGCGAACTTTTATATACAGTTATCCCTAAATGCTGTTTTTTATAGAATTCCTAAATACGTCAATTAATTCATTTAAATATCATCTCAGGCATTTTAATTTATTTATACAAATTTTGCACTCTTATCTCTTGATATATGTTCCAAGAAATACTTTCTATAAAAGTAGTTTAAAAAAATCAATGTACTAAAAATCGGGATTAGTTTGCGTTAAAGCAACGACTGGACGGGTTAAGCGCGTTTCCCGTCCAACGCTTTGAGAGCAGAGATCAGTGTCCAGGAGTTAAACAACATTTTAGCCAGTCGGATCGAATCTGTGTACAAGCCGCGTTTCAGATACAAGTATATCACGTGCGAAACGTGCTTCCTCACAACTTTTATCCTCCGCGCGTTCTAACTTAACTCATTTAAAGATACCACCGGAGAATTCGAGATGGATTCATCTTTAGCCACGGAGGAAAAATGAACTCTTTCTTGATATCTCGTAATTCCTGTTCTCAGGCGATCCACATAACATAGTTTGCATTCATAATTTAGTGTCTATCTTTATTATACTGAATTAGGTGTCGGAGGTATGCAAGAAGCCGATGAGTGGAGCAGGTCGAGTTCTCGAGCATGTTCAGGAGTTTTAATTACGTTCTAGTTCCTCGATTATGAAAATAACGAAGGATAATAAACAAATTAATAACGAACTCTGTAAATCTATAATGCTAGCGAGGAAGTCGTGACGGAGGTGCTAGTCGCTTATAATACGACGGGGACGGGGCGTAATGACGGCGAGACATCTCGTCCCGTTAATGAAAGGGTTAATATCTCTGAGGAAGCCGATAATTAAAAATTGAACAATTCCGCGGGAGATCGAGGGACCGGGGAAAGCCGCTTTGGCATCTGTGCTTAACCCAACAAGAGGATAAATATCGGGGGAGAATGGCCGGGAAGAGAAACAACTGTATATCCAGGGAAAATGGGGCGCGGAGATTGCACGATTCAAATCGGTAATACGGTCTGTGTAAACGTGTCTGTGAAAACCACCGGGACAGACGGAAGTAGATGGAAGTAACAATAGAAAGGAGGAGCTTTAAATGCGCAACTGTCGCGGCCGTTTCATCTTACTTTCGGCCCCCGAGAATCAATGCGGGAGCGGAGGAGATCGGACGAGCCGCTTTGTGGAACGGTAAAATAACGAAACGTAGCTCCATAGCGCGGGAGGAAGAAGGCAATGCAATTTTTCGCGCCGCTCTTTCCGAATTCCCTCTCCCGCGTCGAATTTCGTGCGAAAGGAATTCGTCGCCGGATAAATTACTCTTACCGTGAATAGAACGTTTGACGAGGCGGGACAGAGATGAAATTCATCAGGATACACCGAAACTGAACAGCGCCGGATTACATTTTCGCCCGGCTACCCGGCCGCGAACGCAATTTCACCGGCCCGGCCGACCCTTCAAAGGCTTTTCGAAAATATTAAAATTTATACAGCGATAAGTTTAAAATTTACATACTATTTTGCAACTTTTCCTACACCCGCCAGCTCTTCCTTCTAACTTCCAACGAAACAACCGCTAAACTGTGCGCGTAATAAAACTGTAACCGCACAATAAAAATCCTGCATTTTTTAATATCGTTCTGCAAGTACATAACTTCCACAGGAGTTACTCTATTTCCATAGAGGGGAAAATATAAAAATCATTGTTCATCAGATACGCATTTCTCAGTGATAAGTGAATCACTATCAAATATTTTACGAAGTATTACAACAATTATTATAAAATATATATATTAGTTTTCCGACAATGTATGATACAAATGGTCAGAAGAACTCTATCGCTATAAGTCCGATCATAACCAGAGAATGGGAGAACAACGAAGCGAAACGAGGCACGCAGCTCGTGCGCGGATATCCAAGAGATAGCAAGAAAGATTCGAAAGTTTCGCAGCCACGTCGCCGCGCAGACGACCGGGGGGACGGTGGAACCGGAAAGGGGACGAACCGAGGGGGATGGAGAAAGAGGGGGCGAGAACCGAACCGATGTCCTCGCCCGATGAAAAAGTCGTCGTCGGCGCCCGCCGGTCTGGCCAATATTTTACTATCCAACACCAGCCACCCACGCCCGGTTCCGTCCACCCCTCGCGGCACCATTATCCGTTTCTTTCATAGCCAATGGCGGCAGGAAAGAGGAAACGAGTCGAACTGGACCGAACGGGGATAGAGGGTGGCCGTGTTCCGCTGGAAAAAGCAGAAAATTCTAGGGAACAAGCCCGAGGGGTTGCGCGCCACGATGAAAACGCCCCGAGATCTTTCCGTTTCTTCTTCCACCGATGATCGAGAATGCGGAACAACTTTTCCGAACCGCTTCCGTGGACCAACGGAAGCAGATTTTTCGGATACCTCAATTACCTTATCAAAGCTGACCCTCGAGATATTACAGCGAGGAGCCCCGCGCGAGGCGAATACGACTTTTTGCAAAGTATGAATGGCATCCAGGCGAAAAACGAAATTTGAATAGAAATTTCTTTCATCATTCAAACACTGTGACATGCATTTTTACGTCCGATCCTCCCAGACGTATAAAACCCGCATATACTGTGTGCCGCGCGCATTGTCCGAAGTTCATATTTTTGTCATGTCTCTTATAAATGCATAAAAACCCACGGTCTATATTCATAAGCCTCAACTTTTCTACAGCGGTACTTCACCGTCCTGATGAGATGCAGAACCGATTTTATTCCACGGCTGGCAATAAAAGTTCCCCGGGCGAACGGTCAGTCAGAGTGCAACGTGTCACGAGAGGTCTAGATCCATTTACGACCCGATGGATAATTCAAAATTTCACTGCCCAGTCTTGGCGATCGTGTCGTTCCAAAATTAATCGATCCCGGTGAACGTGACCCAAATTCCTGACAATTTAATGTGCCCACATCGCCAGCACGGGCGACGCGATCGTTTCACATGTCCTCCGGTGATGAAAAAATGTATACTCGCTTTCAAAATTATTGCCAGAGGGAAATAAATAATAATGAACTCGCTTTCGATGCATTAAACATCGGGAAAAGACCACGAGTCGATTCGTGCATCCGATGAAACGAAATCTAAATGTACTGTCATAAATAAAAAGTAAGGAGCTCCGCGTTACTTAAAAATCGAAGGGAAACGGATCCTTGAGCTCGACGTGGGTGTCTGGAATATTTCTGACGCGTTTACACGGAGATGGTCACGCCATCGCTTAGAAGAGGAACGCGCATTTATCGGGCTCGCAGCGAATAGCGAACGTTCGTCGTCGCGACGTGCCGCCCACGTTACAATTTTATCGCGCGGATTATATTCTCTAATGAGCAACGCGCGGTCCTTTTATGCCAGCTTTACGCACCCGTCCCGTCACGCGACAGCCCTTCAAACCGACCGCGACCGGTGCGGCTTTTAAAAACAGCTCGTTATTTTCCTCGCGGAAATTTAACAACTTCGCGGTTATTCGCGCCTCGGCTGACCATTTCAAACATCGCACAATTCAAAATAGAGTTTGTTCTCTCGAGAATGATTAAACATACTAAACGTGCGTGCCGGCTTCCACCACCGCCCTCGCATCGTATAATGTATCATGTTAAAATCTGACGTGAGGAATTTTTCTTCAATTACTCATTAAAGTATCACCGATTTTCAGTAATAGTCATATAAAATAATTGATTATTCATGTATTTCTCATTTGACGAAACTTATTGCATTAAGTATAATAATAGAATCGGTAAGGTTATTTTATATGACACGCAACGATGATATGCAGCCGTGATACTCANCGTGAGGAATTTTTCTTCAATTACTCATTAAAGTATCACCGATTTTCAGTAATAGTCATATAAAATAATTGATTATTCATGTATTTCTCATTTGACGAAACTTATTGCATTAAGTATAATAATAGAATCGGTAAGGTTATTTTATATGACACGCAACGATGATATGCAGCCGTGATACTCAATGTGCTTTGCACTGTGAAGATACGCGTAAACGGCAACGAGATTCCGCGAGAAGCTCTCCCCATCGTCGAACAAAGAAACGAACCCTCCCTTACGTCGCTGGTACATTTCTTGGAACGACTTCAGAACGTACTATGTTTTTTTTTCCGAGTTCCTTTCATCCCCCATNACCCCATCGTCGAACAAAGAAACGAACCCTCCCTTACGTCGCTGGTACATTTCTTGGAACGACTTCAGAACGTACTATGTTTTTTTTCCGAGTTCCTTTCATCCCCCATCCTGGGGGATGAAAACGATTGCGCCTGCTCAAACAAATACGAAAAGGAAACGTGCATTCGACGGGGAAAAATTCAATCAGCTTCTCTTTTCATCTGCTGTTTAAGCTCGCGGACAAGGGAGGGAAACATATTACACGCACGCAAACATGTACTTTTCATGAGTCTTACAATATTATCAGATACTTATATTCTATCAAAAAATCGGACAAATATCGAAATACATGCCACGAATTTGTGTCTATTTGTTCTCTCGTGTCTCGTTCGATCATATTTTGACAACCCTAAGAGTTAGGGAAAGGGACTTGAGATTTCGATACAGACATTAATTTGCAATCGATTGTTGTAGGAACGTATTAGGCGATTGGATATTTCGACTGATTCATTTTCTCTCTTTTATCAATGCTGTTCTTCCGGCGAGGCTTTATTGGTTTCCCTTTAGCGAACCAAATACTCGACGAGATCCTATCTAACACTGATTCCACAGAATTCGAGATCACAATGAACGAACGGCTGGCTCCCCTGCGCTTTCACGATATTGGAAAGCTGATCTCGCAAGGCGATATTGCTAAGCGTTTAAAATTTACATTGGGGCTTCACAGTCGAGGCCTCTCGTCCGATATCGCAAATCAAATTTTCTAACCAGAATCCGTATAATACCTGGTACAATGTTACACGTATTAATTGTTGTAATGCTTGATTTTATACAACGTTTCATATAATTGTTGGCGCGATAATTGATGTAATGTTCCTCCATTCATACGATTCATACACTAATTGATACTACATTTACTACAATGATTAAAACACTTGCAGCGATTGATGCAATATTCTATCTAATGATTGATGCATTAGAGAAGAGCTTGAAGTGTTTCACGAAGTTTTCTCTGATCCTTGCAAACTGTTCTCTCAAGAGACATGAGCCGGGTTCAGGGTCACCGTCGAAAGTCCGTCGAGACAAAAGACAGCTGCGAGGGTTGGATCGTTACGACGTTAGTCGCGCCTTATCTCGTCCATCGACAGGTCCGTGACGAATCGACAATCAACATTCTGATGGCACGGTCGCTTCGGGAAAATTGTAAAACCGTCGGTCGGAGACAAAGGCGCCGGGGAAACTTGGGGCATCGCAAGTGCCGGCGACGATTTAAGGGTTGTCGACTCTCCCTGAAGGACCGCCCGGCGAATAAAAGCTGCTGCCACGTGCACCTGACACCTTCCAAATTTCCCCTCGACTCGTTCTATACTCTATGTCCCAACTAGCACGATCCTCGACGCCCTCGTCCCTCGAGAAAATCTCGAGGATTTACCTATTCCGACGGACGATTTAAACTCTACACCTAGATTTCCCGACTCTAAACAAAACTCAAATATTTTCATACGCAGAAACGACTATCAACAATTGTACACACGAAAAACCTTGCACGATAAAGATTTCGTGTGTTAAATTCATGTAAGGCTTGTCTGAATCAAATACGAGAATAATCGAGTATTTCGTATAAATATTCCCATTGTTACATCGTATAAAAGTTTCCTAATATTAGTTTTTCATCCCTCCAAGTCCTCACGTTTGTATCGTAACTCCTTTCTCTTAAAAAGAACGACAGGATCGACGTGCCAGGAACAAATTTGCAATACCATTGGTGAGCGAAGCAAGAAATGGCCCGCGGATACCTCTATTCGACCAGTTCGCGGTTACATGGGGCCATAAAACGTTGGACGTCGCGTCGAATAAAAATTCCCCCCGATAAAAATGTTGGAAAGCGGCTTCCACGACTAGAATACTTCTACACCGTAAATTCCAAACAGCCGAAAGTCACGAGTTTGAAAAAAAAACAACAGGATCGACGTTTTTACGCATCGAAAAAACGAATAAGCATAAAATGCAGAAATTTTATTTCTACGTTTTCTAATTTTTCTCGTGAAAAGCAGGTAGAGAAAGAACTTGCTGTTTCCAATAAAGGGAAGAACCCCTTTCAAATGGTAGTACTTTCAGGACACAGGTCATTCTTATCCCCAGGATCTCCCGAATTCGAAAACGAGGCAAAAGAAAGAAAAACGACACAAGCGAAAGAAAGGTAAAAACTCTGGGAACTCTTAATACCATTTCGTCGAATAGCATAATCGCTCGAACGTTATCTCGGCAGTCGTGCATCGTGAAAGCATATAGATGCTACTGCCTGCCTGCTGTGATCAAGTTAAGAACCCCATCAGAGGCAAAGATTTGAAAACCGTAAAAATTACACTTGATTCGCTATCCCAAGCCTCTGTAAATCCTCTCAGCTCCTCGAAACGGAAGCAAAACGAGCCACGATTGGACTACTTCCGCGCTTTTATAATCCCTAAATGGGAAAGCGGTAAGAAAAATTTTTCTTTACGTCATCTCGAGAAATGAAGTAAAACGATGAATTTGGAAGACCTGGAACTCCTTAATTCTCTCAACCGCCTTAACCATATTTCTTGCTATTTCCTGGCTTTTTACATGAATAGCTACTTTCAAACAGCCTTTAAAACCTGCCGTTAAAACACTTTAATCTGTCTATAAAAAAAAGTACGTCTCCCAATTTAAAATACCTTCTCGGGTTAACTGACTATTTGTAAGTAAGGAGGGCAGTCGAGCCGGTTCGTTCGATGGACCAATGCCGATCGATTATAAGGGTAATTGCGAGAAATGAGATGAGGCTCGAGTCATCGATGCCCACGCTCTTTGAGGAACGCGCGTGAGAACGAATCACGGATTACGACACCCGGCCATGGCTTTAACGGCTATTAAAAGCAAACTTCGGAGAAAGGATTACGGGCTGGATTACCCGTGATCCTTCTAGGATAAATACTGACCCAGATACGCGGAGCACCGTTTACATCGCGTCTTCGAAAAATTGGAAAAACAAATTTCCAAGTTCCTTAAACCCTTGCGTCATTCAAACTGACAAAGTGTGTAAAAAACATGCATCCAATATACGAAACTAAGTAGATAAATGCAAAGCACCTAATTTTAAATGATATAAAGAAGTCTCTATTCAAATCTCTTTCTTTTTTAATTTAATTGATGTGCAAATCCGATTTCGATTAGAAATCTGTAGTGTAATAACAATGCGTATAAAGGAGATTTCTAAAAAGTCGAAAGGAGCGTACATAAAACATAATGTCGTTTGAATGGAAACAGAACGAAAAGGAAAAAAAGATAAATGAACGAATGAAGCTTTTGAAGCGAGCGAGTGCGCCAAATCATCGATGCGATGCTTGTTTCGTGACTAACGAGCGGCAATTGCGGCCACAAAAAGAATCGATAGTTCTGCCTGACAATCGGTTCGACCGATTTCTTTATGATTTGGAACAGGTGCGCGAACGCGTATGAAATATTTACCTGTCGTCGGAAATCTCTGGGAATAAAGTATTATATCAAAGTTAAGGAATGCGATTGTCGCTTTCTAAGGTGGCTGACGAACCAAACGAGTATCTATTAAAGGAAACCATGACTAATCTTCCTCCGTCATCAAAATGGAATCGAGCCTTTTCTTTTTAGCATTCTTTTATATACTTTAATTTATTTATATGACAGACAAAGGTCTTTTGATAATTTTTGCATAATTTCATCCTCATTCATTTAAATGAATTAAAATGAACGAGCCTATGAAACGTCAACTCAAAAAATAACGCAGCATTTGCATCTCCTAATGTATGAGTAGTAATATTAAACGACGCAACAGTTGCGTAAACTACGAGGAAACATTCGGAATTGAGATTTGTCTGGGAGGCAGAGAAGATCGCGGCTGACACGCAGATTCCAGTTAGGAGCGGTCATAAACGAACTCAAGAGGCGATCCGCGAGGCAGGATTGCGAAGTGAATGGATGTGACACACTGAAAGAGGAGAGTTGGAGAAGGTTGGCAAAGGTGTCGGCCGGCATTCTTCGCGTTCCTACCACCTGCGACGCTCGAGCCGATTCGCTCCACCCGTCTTTGCTGCATTGCACCAGAACGCAATGACACTGTTCCATAATCGACGATCGAGCCAGTTTACTGCTTTCTGGCTCGTTCGTGACCCGCTTTATCCACCGAAAAGTGAAATTTTTCCTACGTGATTCAAGGCCCGGTTTCGCCTTTCGCAACAAACATTCCAAACTCGACTTAAATCAATCAAAAGACTTTCCAACGATTAAGGGATGATTTTTACGCTTCAGAAGAGACGCGAGCGGATCGCAGTGACTAAGTACAACGGAATTTCATTAAAGTGAGCGACACACGGGTAGGTTTATTCGCGAGAGACGAGCTTAAGAGGATAGGCGTCGCGATTTCCGGTGAATTCCCCGCGAGCCGGCCAATTACCGCGCACCGGTGGAAAGTAAATTGCATAGAAACGAAAATTCTGCCGGAGATTTCGTAACGTTCGGGTCCACTTTATTCCACGATGAGAGGTTTATAAAAGCCCTACGCGGTAGACACGTGGACCGAGGGTCCGTTCCCAGCCGCGGCCACCAGCTACCACGATAAATTCCTGCTTACGAGCACCCTGCCCACCCTATATACATACCTCTACCGGGCGACCTATAAAAGTTGCGCTTATTCACATTTTGAAAGAGCGTGTGTGCCCGCCATAAATACGTGGCCATTCTGATTACGCGGCCCGAAATGCTACCAGATTTATGAAAAGTGTATTGAGTTTCTAAAGGTTTCTTAACGGCCGTTTTATCTCCGCGAAACTCGGCGCGCCGCGGCGGCCACCGCTCCACTTTTTCTCTCCCTTTTATCAGCGAGTAGCTGGACACGAGGCGAGGGACACGAAACAGCTTGAAATTCAATTTCGACTCGACCGATTCCAGTTTAAATACGTCCGACCTCTATCACTATATTTAATTAAGTCTCGTCGACTGCAAAGTTCAAGGTTCATCAACGAGAACAAACAACAGCAATTGGTGAATACGGGAGAACGCTCGATATCGTAATCCCTCTCTCTTTGATCGTAGTAAGTCGCGTTATTAATATTTATCACCGGCATCTCTCCTGTTACGAAGGAGCTCCTTCATAAATGAACGAACTCGAAGGAGAAAGCAAACGGTAAACGCGGTCTCGGGGAAGACGCCGAGGCGGCGAAAGCGCGGGGGTGGGAAAAGCAACGAGCGGGATAAAATATGCAGCATTCGATATCTATTATTACTATTACGTTCTCGTGACGGTGACGTTGCCGTGTCATAAACTATGAACGAACGCAACGAGAGAAATTACTATCGCTACGGGGGCAAGTAGTAATTTATGAGAAACAATAGGTCGTGAAAAAGAGCGGGTGCAACCGGTACGCTCGTTTACCTTCGCGCCACTAGGTCACACGGTATTCCCTCTATCCGTCGCCGATCGATACGAGGAATTCTTTTCCATTACGCCACGGGATAATCGATTTTCTCTCGGAGGCGACGCGATGGAAGGCGTCTCGCTTATATCTATAACTAGAGACGCCGTCACCGCAAACAAACAGAAAATCACTGAAGTAAACGCCATTATACGACTATTAAAATTGCATCCTTCTCCGTTCCTGAATATCCTCCTCTGCTCTTTAAATCGACTTGTTCCATTTTCATGCATTTCATTCCGCTGAAGCCGCCGCAGGTGTAATTCGTTTAAACAGTTCGTCAATTATTTTCGCATATTCCTAAATGACCATTTCATTATCCCGAATGCACCGCGTTACTTAATAACGGGCAAAAGTATGGTAAATCATTTTGGACTGGAAAATGCGAGCCCCAGAGACAAAAGGACACTTCATAACCAGCCGAATGTTTACGCAGTTAAACGAACGGAGACAAACATATGACGCGGCCCGAGGCTCGATTCCGACCTCCATTAATGAAACAATAATGAATACGGAATGATTGGACAAACAGTAAAAAAAATAGAGGACAGGGTTAATGGTTTTTAGTTTGCGATCGACTTCACTGCGCATCGGCCATGGTTTCGATTAACGGCGTTAAAATTGCGGGCCGATCGATAGAAGAGCGCGCGAAAAAACACGGGCCGTGCGTTCACCCCCTTCGGGGCGAGACAGCAAACAAACGGTCGTGTGCAGAAATTACGATCGAGGATTGATCGTGCAAAAACATCGAGGGTTAATTTATACAAATTGGCCGGATGGAAAAAAGAAAAATAGCGGGAGGAAAAATCGGTCGAACAAATACGCTGCCGTAAGCTCGAAAGCAAATGGCAACGTAAAGCAAAGACTAGTAATTGGAGATCTTTATCGGGAGTAATTTACCCGGCGCAAGTATTATACGAATAAACAGAAGTCCGAACCGAATCAACATAATTAGTTGAGCTGTAAACACCCCTACGCGTGGATACAATAATTATCAAAGAAATATTACGACTATTTGAGTAACGGATGTAACACGCAAGTTGAATAAGCAGATCAAATAAGAGGACAGCGCGTGCATGTATACAGAGGACGTAAACAATCGAGATTTGCGAGCGGCACCGGTCGGCCGATTTTACCTTCTATATACCCGATAAAAACCGTCGTACCTAATCCAAGCAATCTCTACACAACATCCTGCTGCGTTCCCACGGACAAAAACTTAGGGCTCTCGCGGGCCGGAATAAACAACGGCAAAAAGAAACGCAATTATCGCGAAAGCAAGTTATTGGTGAACGGTTGAACGGTTTCCCACGAACGAAAACTGTTTCTCCACTCTCGCGGCTCGAAAAATGGCAATGCGGATTGGGATAAAGGAGAAGAAGATAAGAAGGTCAAGTGTCGATGGTGGTGCATACGGCAGCGGCGCAGCGGCGCATAGAGTCATAACGTTATACCAAAATTGGGGCAGCGGCGTTCTGAACGGTTGCTTCATAAATTTAAAGTACGCTCGCGGGCGGTTTCAACTATTCTAGCGTCTAGCATAGACTCAGAAACGCTCAGTTCGAAGACAGGTGTCAGCAACAATAGTTGCTAGAACTGTTCTAAAACAACGAGAAAACGATGTTCCTCCTGCGGAATTTAGAGAGCGGTGAAAAGTTGCAAATGAAACGTTTCTAGATCTGTACTGTACACGGTATTGGCACCTCGTACCGAATGCATACGCTTAGCGAAATTAATTAAAGGAGGAGCGTAGGTTTCTCCGATGGATTACGTATGTACTTTGCGCAGAATATTCCGCGATACGTGGGTGATGCTCAAGGGCGAAGACAAATAATAGTTTCATGCATTATGTATGCATACGTATTACGTTTGACCTTATACGATATAAATAATCGTACCCGGTTGCGCGTCTTCGACTCCTTACCGCAGTATTATTGTTTACGCGTGAACCGGAATAAAAAGTCTCTTCGATCTTCAAAAGAATTCGTCGCATTCTCTCTATTGTCGTCGAGAATGTAAGTAGTTGGTCGAAAATGTATCTGTAAGGATTCAAAGGACGTATTTACGTGTGGTACACGCGAGGAATGCGATGCAGAGTGGAGTGAGGTGTATTTACGTGCTGATCCGTACTTACGCGGGTACGTGCATCGTAATTACTTCACGTATCGCCGTGTCTGCCCTTAAGCCGAGCAGAACCGAACGCGTAAAAAGAAAGCCTGATGGAAACAAATAAACAATCGCATCGATGTAAGTTGTATAAGATTAAACCGATCCTGTTACGTGAAAGTAAAAGCGCCCGCATTGCGTGTTATCCAGCTACTTAATACTATTGGCGAATCGCTTTTAAAGCACTTGATTATGCGTAAATCAGACGATCTGTGTTCAAAACATTTGTTTACCTTCGTGACTTAAGCAGAAAGGAATTTATGATTGCATCCCGTGACCCACTCACTATTCGTTTGATTTTCACGGGTGATTTTACTGGGAGATTGAAAATATATTGCACTTGTCATAAAGTTTATAGAACGCCTCGACTGTTAGTTTACCGCGTCGATTTTCATCGACAATCGACCAATTCGGTTCTGTCGATTAAAACGCAATGTCCGAACGAAAAGCACGCAGTGCGTACATATGTGCTGAAAGAAACAAATTCGTGACTACGGTTCTGTATTATTACGCGAAAGAATTGAAAATGATTGATTCTTTTCACTAGCCAGCATTTAATTAATGCATCTGTCAGAGCCTCGTTCGAACAAAACAGAATCGATGGTGTTTGACATAGGATGGCGATTGGAACCGCGTACATACATACGGTACGGTTGACACTTAATAAATAGAGAATGAAAAGGGTACTCACCTCCTCGGCAAACTCGAAATCCCCGTCGAATTTTCTCTTGCACCTCGCCCCGGCGACCAGAGCCAGGAGCACCGTGGCCACGAACACCCACGAAAATCGCATGGTAGTTGTAGCCGCAGGTGGAACACCGTTCACCGTGAACTAACGCGAAACGAAACGCCGCGACCCGCGGATCCCCGTAAGCACGTGCACCGTGCGACCCGATTTGACAACTGCACGGACAAAGGACTCACGGAACTACGACGGACGGCGAGAAAAAAGGGCGCGCGCGTAAAAGTAAACTCCGACACGTTTGTACTCCCGTTCGAAGACGAGACGAAAGCGGTCACCACGGCGGTCGAACGAGTTGTGACGACGCGAGCCGAGCCGAAGCGACGCCGCACTACTACGAACGCGTGCCCCCTCATTGGTCGGAATCCGGCGAACATCGGCGAACATCGGGGCGGTGGGGGTTGCGGGCGGCTTTCTATGTAAACCTGCCTAACCTCCTCTCTCTCTTCTCTTCCTCACTTTCTCTCACTCTCTCTCTCACTCTCTCTGCTGTTTCTCTGCTTCGCACGCTCCCTCTTATTTCACCTCTCTTTTTCTCCTTCTGGCTACGGATACGAATACGAACTACACTACTACGAGCCTCTGATACCGAGATTCGCGCGAGCGCGTGGTGTGGTACATTGCGCCAGTCAATACCTCCACCTGCTCTCGGTTCACCTAGCCGGCGTCACCAATGAGTTGACGGGAGGAAAAAGACCGCGGGGAATTCGGCGCCGGCAAGGAATCCAATCTCTCGGCACTCGCCACCGGAGGACGAAACAAATCCGAGCGAAATTCTTTTCTTCTTGTCTATACCTTCTTTTCAAATTCACGTTGCGTTAGGTAGCAATCGCGCAATCGGTATTTTTAACTGATTATAAATTTCGTTAATGACATGTGAGAGAGTGCTAGATAGTCTAGATATGTCGTGACATTTCAATCGCCTGAAAGAGAAAGATAACTAATTAAATATGCAACGTACTCTTAATTGCAAGTTTCCGGAATCTTATCCTGGAATTCCAACAAAGCGCAAGGATTTATAGAATCCTGTTTTCATACCCTGAGCTCAAGGACTTTATAACATAAATGACCCAACTAGCGGAAGAATAAATCTCCCCCGGTTAATTACGCTAAAAAGGTTGTTACGAACAATTTAAAAATCTATCTAGGTATTAACGATTATTGATGGTTCATTGAACGTAACTCGTAAAAGCGGCAGAAATTAATTAAAACAATGACGAGACTAAGATTGCTATGAATTTTCTTCGACTATTTAGAGACTTCTATTTTAAGTAGAAAANCAAGATTGAAAATATATTGCACTTGTCATAAAGTTTATAGAACGCCTTGACTGTTAGTTTACCGCGTCGATTTTCGTCGACAATCGACCAATTCGGTTCTGTCGATTAAAACGCAATGTCCGAACGAAAAGCACGCAATGCGTACATATGTGCTGAAAGAAACAAATTCGTGACTACGGTTCTGTATTATTACGCGAAAGAATTGAAAATGATTGATTCTTTTCACTAGCCAGCATTTAATTAATGCATCTGTCAGAGCCTCGTTCGAACAAAACAGAATCGATGGTGTTTGACATAGGATGGCGATTGGAACCGCGTACATACATACGGTACGGTTGACACTTAATAAATAGAGAATGAAAAGGGTACTCACCTCCTCGGCAAACTCGAAATCCCCGTCGAATTTTCTCTTGCACCTCGCCCCGGCGACCAGAGCCAGGAGCACCGTGGCCACGAACACCCACGAAAATCGCATGGTAGTTGTAGCCGCAGGTGGAACACCGTTCACCGTGAACTAACGCGAAACGAAACGCCGCGACCCGCGGATCCCCGTAAGCACGTGCACCGTGCGACCCGATTTGACAACTGCACGGACAAAGGACTCACGGAACTACGACGGACGGCGAGAAAAAAGGGCGCGCGCGTAAAAGTAAACTCCGACACGTTTGTACTCCCGTTCGAAGACGAGACGAAAGCGGTCACCACGGCGGTCGAACGAGTTGTGACGACGCGAGCCGAGCCGAAGCGACGCCGCACTACTACGAACGCGTGCCCCCTCATTGGTCGGAATCCGGCGAACATCGGCGAACATCGGGGCGGTGGGGGTTGCGGGCGGCTTTCTATGTAAACCTGCCTAACCTCCTCTCTCTCTTCTCTTCCTCACTTTCTCTCACTCTCTCTCTCACTCTCTCTGCTGTTTCTCTGCTTCGCACGCTCCCTCTTATTTCACCTCTCTTTTTCTCCTTCTGGCTACGGATACGAATACGAACTACACTACTACGAGCCTCTGATACCGAGATTCGCGCGAGCGCGTGGTGTGGTACATTGCGCCAGTCAATACCTCCACCTGCTCTCGGTTCACCTAGCCGGCGTCACCAATGAGTTGACGGGAGGAAAAAGACCGCGGGGAATTCGGCGCCGGCAAGGAATCCAATCTCTCGGCACTCGCCACCGGAGGACGAAACAAATCCGAGCGAAATTCTTTTCTTCTTGTCTATACCTTCTTTTCAAATTCACGTTGCGTTAGGTAGCAATCGCGCAATCGGTATTTTTAACTGATTATAAATTTCGTTAATGACATGTGAGAGAGTGCTAGATAGTCTAGATATGTCGTGACATTTCAATCGCCTGAAAGAGAAAGATAACTAATTAAATATGCAACGTACTCTTAATTGCAAGTTTCCGGAATCTTATCCTGGAATTCCAACAAAGCGCAAGGATTTATAGAATCCTGTTTTCATACCCTGAGCTCAAGGACTTTATAACATAAATGACCCAACTAGCGGAAGAATAAATCTCCCCCGGTTAATTACGCTAAAAAGGTTGTTACGAACAATTTAAAAATCTATCTAGGTATTAACGATTATTGATGGTTCATTGAACGTAACTCGTAAAAGCGGCAGAAATTAATTAAAACAATGACGAGACTAAGATTGCTATGAATTTTCTTCGACTATTTAGAGACTTCTATTTTAAGTAGAAAATTATAACGTAATAATTTTTCTTATAATTTTCTTACCACGCACCTTACGAGCACTGTATCTTACCCGACCCACCCCCTTCTGCCCTGTCCTCTCCTGAGCTATTTTCCTCGGGTTCCTCCACTTCCCGTAGGAATAGAAACCGAGAAGACAATGTCGCACATTTCCTCTACGAGATAGATCACATCACCGGAAGAAGCAAAGGGGGCAACGTTACCGCGACTTTATACGCGTTAAACAGCATGATAATTATTGCACAGGACGAGATGCAGAGAATATTTCACGTGCGGCTGTTATAAATTGTTTCTCGAATCACATTTCGTGCAATTTTTTTTATTTCACATCACATCTCGTTGGGAATTTATCGTACCAAAGGGCTAATTCGTCTCACGGATCCGGTTTAGGCGAGTGTCCTACAGCACGATATATCTGCCTGGTTGCTCGTACGTTTAAGTACGCTACGTAACAGACACGAATGTCTCCTCGGAGACTACTTCCTACGAAATGTAGTAGTTAAGCACGTGCGTTCGACGGAACCACGAAGTATAAACTACCTTTCCCCTAAAATTAAATTTAAAGGATATAGTGGACGTAGAGGATATGTATTGAGAACAGTGACAGGAAAAATAATAGACGTTTACGTACTCTATTACATATTTGTAGTGTAACAAATTACAGAAAAAATAATCTTAATCGTCTAGAAGACCCTATTCCTGAATCCTTATGGAAAGTTGTATCACAACCCGTGAATGGAGTACATTTAGCTCCTTAGCGCCCATTTCTACCGTTGCACGGTATTTGTTACATACTGTATTTATTACATATGTGGTAATGAGAATACTTCCTCTAGTTATTAAATCAGGCTTACAAAACTTTATACACACTTTCCCATTAATTTGCAAATATATTAAAATAAATAACAGCATTGAGATGTACATCTACTGCGCGTAGATGCTTGTTTCGCTTCTGCAAGGAGACACTAATTTCATTACAGAAACACTGTCTGCGAGTTTAGATCGTATCGAAACTTATGGTGAAGTATGTAAATTGTGGGATTAATTCTGTCTTTTATGTGCCTCGAAACAAGCAAGCGTGTGCAGATATCAATAGATGTATCGATGCGAACATGTCCCCTTAGTTTCACTTAAGATGCACGTAATGCCATTTATCAACTGAAACCAGAATGTTTTAATAGCAATTATTTAATGTCAAACACGAGAACGTTAGAAAATACAATAGGAACTTTACAGAGTATCACAGATTAATATCTTGAATTTATAACTTATGCTGCAATATTTGTACGAAGTAACATTTATCAACTGCAAGCAATCATGCAAACGTGTTATTTTCATTCGATAAATAAAATCAAGGTCGAACGTTCATAACTTACCAATGGGATCCAGATCTAAGGCGTTCAGCGGTTCGGGTGTTTTAGTTATTACTTCTTCAGCAGCTTCTGCAGTAATTTTATACGGACTATTCTCTATAGTCGTATTAGCGCTGAAAATAATATTTTTATTAAATCATACTGGAACATCGTTTGTCTCCTTCTCAAATAAATATACAAACCATGATATTCCTCCTGCAGAAGCTTCTCGTTTGACGAGATTCTGCCAGTGCTGGTTCACTTCGTCCACTATGCGCAAAGCGAAGTCTCTCGGTTTCGCTTCCCCGTTAAACGCAAATTGATTTTCTGGCTTGCCATCTGGTATTTTGTAAATCTTAAACCATTCAATAGTGGCTTTCATTAATCCTGGATAATGCTTATCGATGTCAGACACATCTATAAAACAATTCATACAATTTGAAATAAATTAACAAATGAGCAAAATAGCTAGAGAAAAGACAAAATTACCATTCATTTGATCTGCCAAGGGGTCATTAACGTCGATAGCAATAATCTTCCAATCAGTTTCCCCTGAAACAAAGGAATACATGAGAAAACAATCCTTAACCATTCATTTGATCTCACCTACCTTCATCAATGAGTGCAACACAGCCTAAGATTTTCACTTTTAGAACTTCTCCTCTCTTGGCTACCTAATGAATCAATCACATAACAAATTAATATATGACGTCACATTGTTCGTAATATAAAATTTCTTACTCTGTATCCTATTTCAAGGACGTCAATGGGATCATTGTCTCCTTTGCACCCAGTAGCTTCATCCAGCACCTCCGGATTTTCCCACGTCTATTACAAAAAAAAATTAAATAAAAGAATATTTACGTTTGTTTAGAACAAAGTGGATTAAGTAAAGTGGGAAGAGGAAGTAGATAAGTACAACATTGAGTATTGCATGATAATTGTAACTGACAGATATACAGATACCCTTGAACTAAGAGTACAAGAGTTTACACAAGGCTGATAAGACAGCATTCACATATTTCATTGAAATACACAGAAAGCTGTGCATGTGTATGCATCGTGCAATCACTTGTTTCCTTCAATGACCCAGTGCCAATGAAATTGATGATATCATTCTTCAAGCCAAGTAGATAATGTCATCAAGAAAGAATTGCATCATCAGATAAGTACCAATTGTACTGTGCTTTAATTTGTACTGTTAAAATGTTACTAATTATATACCTGTGGCAGAGCACCATAATTCCATATGTATCCATGATGAGGGAAGCAATTAGCCACAAATCTCACTTTGCCCTTTTTAACATCTTGTTTAATAGGATTCAATGCTTCTTTAAGATTGATCTCCATCTTTGCATTGGTCCATCTTGGTATTTCAACTACCATGTTTACTACTTTATTAGCTTCATCTGCATAAAGCGGAATGTCATGCATGGGCGAAATTGGGCCATCTTCAGTTTCTATAATAAAAATAGTATATAGGAAATATAAAAAATTTATAACTGACATCGAAATAACATTTAATTAATTTTCTCGGGAAATTGATTAACGGGTGTTCGATATGACGAGCAGAGATAAATTGGCGAAGCTGCACAATTGAAACGATAAATAGATAAAGGATTGATTGGAACTAATTACGATCATACATCGTACGTCGTAAAGTTATTTATTTGTTCAAATTGTTTCGTATAAGTCGAATGTCAAGCTACGTATTAAATCTGTTCTTAATTTAACAAAAAAGAACAACTAGAAATCGTAGAAACTTCGAAGTCCTTCGAAAGTTTTAATAGATGAAAATTAAAAAAAAAGTAAATGTTAGAAAGGCATCGTCCCGCTTGTAGATGATTCAGTTAACAAAAATAAACGCGTTCAATACTTGAATTGTATTAACATATCGAAAATTGCGGAAGTGCGCTACGAGTACTTCGCACATTCTGCAATTTTAATAAAGCCGACATTCTGATTTGACCTTCGAGGAAGTCCTATTAAAGTTAAGGTTAGGTGATTGATTACTTACTGAAATAAAGTCTGTAATCAGTATTGTTTAATGTGCCTCTTTCCACCGTTTTATATGACATCTTTCTGGTTGATTCTTGTAACACAAGATACGATCGCGATTTATGTAGAGCACCTGTCGCCACTAATCTGATCGGGCCCGTAAGCTTATTTAAACCGTGGCAACGTAACACGTGCGAAATAATCAGCGACATTCTGACATCTCACGTCGTTGATACATACTAAAATTTTGTACGCGCTGAAAAATCGTAATCGTTGCGATTGTCTGTTATCCGTTATCGACGAGAGTTATCTCAATTTTCAACGCAACTGGAGCGAACCGTCGTCAATTAATCATTTAATCATTAATGACATTGCATTGCGAATTGAAGCAGAATGCAACCATGTAATCGCTAAATAAATTCGCTCAATTTGTATCACAGAGCATGATATCTCTCAGAACTTACAGGAACAAATGTTCATTCTTTCCTTGTCCTATTGAAACAACAATACTTACTCATTTCATCTAGTATCGTGTCAAAAATACAATAGAACAATTGTTATCTATCACTGTTATGCATATTTCTATTTGCAGATACAAGTTTACATTGAAATTGCATCTGCTCGCAAAGAAACTCGCCTTCTAGCTTTCGAACTTTGTAGAAACAGGTTTATTGGAAACGGTCCTGGTGGCGGCGCGCCGCTGGTTGATACATGATTATGGTGCGGAAATTTTCCGATGCGGAAATGTGAGAGTTTTCCCTCGAAAACGAGAGAATCGGCATCGGCTAGCGTGCGTCGTTGTTCAATAAATTAAAACCCGAGCGGATCACGTAATTTCGTCGTGGGTTTCTGTCAAGATAAATGTAAAACAGAATGACACTCGTGGTATAGAGAGAAGATCACCGTCTCGATCTCGTGTGTGTACCCAGCCAGTCACGACATGGCGGGTTTTCGAGACGAGGACAAAGCTCTATTTCCTATTCAGAGCATCTCCTCGATCGTGAGCATCTTCCAAAATCAGTTGGAAAACAGCTCGGAACCGGACCTGGCTTTACTCTCGATCCTCGTCGGCGCGGTGGAGAACTCCCTAACCTGTAACCGGGCATTTGCGTCGCAGGAGAACACTGTTTACGATGAGCCGAAACTGCCGGCCGTCGAGTTCCACATCGCCGAGGCCCTGTACACGAAATTTCACGCCGTGATCAAGGGCGCGGTCGACCTCACCGTTTACGACACCAAATACGCGACCAGAGAGCTCGTCAAGAAAGTTTCCGACGTGATATGGAACTCTCTCACCAGAAGCTACTACAAGGATCGCGCTCACTTACAAAGTCTCTACAGCTACCTCACAGCGAACAAACTGGACTGCTTCGGCGTGGCCTTCGCCGTGGTCGCCGGCTGCCAGGTGTTGGGATTTAAAGACGTGCATCTCGCTATGTCTGAAGACCACGCTTGGGTCGTGTACGGAGAAGACGGAACCGAAACCGCGGAAGTTACTTGGCACGGTAAGTAACGAAAGCTAATCGGAATTTATTTAATAACATAAATAACTGAATTATTTGTCTGTTCCTAGGAAAGGGAAACGAGGATAAACGTGGTCAGCCTGTTGAGGCTGGAGTGGCATCCCGTTCATGGTTGTACGTGAATGGACAAGCTGTCGTCTGCACCAGAGCCATGGAAGTCGCTACTATTGTATCTGCTATAAATCCTAGCTTAAGTGCGACAGCAGATGCTGCAGAAGTAGCCTTGCTCCAACAGGAGCTACTGTGGTTGTTATATGATTTGGGTCATCTTGCTAAATATCCAATGGCCCTTGGTAATCTTGGAGATCTCGAGGAAGCGGCACCCACTCCGGGTAGACCGCCTGCGATAGATCTTTTTCAAGAAGCCATACGATCGGCGAGAAAATATTATGGGAATGCTCATGTGTACCCATATACCTACCAGGGTGGATATTTGTACAGACATGGTTTGCATGCTAATGCATTGGCATCGTGGGCAGACGCAGCAGATGTTCTGAGAAAGTAAGTATAATTCTAAATCAGAGATTTGTAAATCGAGGATTCTCAATTGGGAATGAAAATAATCTGTCTTGTAACGTGCAACAGGTATGACTATTCGAGAGACGACGGAGAGATATATAAAGAATTGATAGAGATAGCAAATGAACTGATACCGCACACGGTGCGAGCGGATGAACGTTTGTTAAAGCAATCTCGTTGTTTCGCCTATTTGTTGAGGTTTTATGACGGCATTTGTCAATGGGAAGAAGGAGCAAACACGCCCGTCTTGCACATAGGATGGGCACGACCGTTGGTGAACACCATTTCAAAATTCGATGCCAGTATCCGCGCTCAGGTAATCATTGATTGTTACGACGCCGAGTCGAAGCAGGAAGAAGAGAAGTCGCATAAAAGAGAAACGAGTCCAGAGGAAGCGTTAAACAACAATAACAACAACAATTACTGTAAGACTAAAGAGAGGGGTAACGCGGCACGCGACCTGATCAAGAGTTTGGAGTCGAAAGTACCGCCGAACCCAGCACCCATGCACCCGAGTATCCAGGCGTTGACGGCGGCGTGCAGCGAAAAGATACTTAACAGAGATTATTTGTTGCAAGGCGGCGGGGAGCCGTTCGTTGCACCGCCGGACGGCACTCTGCCTCCTGCGCCTTCGACTTCTCAGGAGAACCTCGACCCCGAAGTAGAGACTGACTCCGAGCACGAGAGACCGAGGATAACATTGTACAGTCAGAAGATGAAGGGTCTGAAGGATCTGCTGTTGGCCGAGAAGTTGAACACGCACGCGATTTCGCTGCAGCTGACCGCACAGAGCCAGGTACAAATTGGTAAAAAGTCTCGCGGTACCGATGACATCGGAGTGAATCAACGTCCCAAGAGGACGCGTCGCGAATAGTACAAGAGTTTTGACCGACGCTTCGGTATCGTAAAGTATTGAATTAATGATCGCGGTGCCACTGGATAAATTTTTCTGAATAGGGTCCGTGGCACGCGCATACGCGATTCGAATCTCAATTTTCCCTCATGGTTTCTTTCCATTCGCGATATGAATTTGAATTTTTCCATCCGAGCTTGTCACGCTTCGCAGTTTTCCGTTTCGTTTCGATGATTCTCATGCATGCTCGTTTCGCGGAACGATTCCTGATCGTTCTGCCGATACGTGAACCTTTTACGCGACAAGAATAGGGTCGCGTTCCCATTGTTAAGTATAAATAACGATTAGACGCGAAAACGTTTGTAGAAAAGTACAAAAAGATTATCACCATTTTTACTTTAGACGTCTCGAAATCGTGAGCGAGTCTCGTGTTTTCGCGAACGGAAATACGTCTTCTCTTCCGCAGTGGGCGAAGTTATGGATTATATATATTATAATACGGATCGGTAGGGATACGATGGGTTTGACGAGGGATAGTGAAACGAATCGAACTAAGTACCTAATGTATTTTCGTGGGGAGACCAGATTTTCAACAGTTATTTATTCTACTCGGCGACCGGAGCTGGTCGCCAAGCGGATCGATCAGTCTCGATCTCGCTTTTTATCCTATTTCTAACTCTTGTTGCACTCTTATTTATTGACTCACGCGTTTTTTTATCGAACTGTCGCACTTCGAATTACAATTAACAAGTTGTCGTTAACGTTTTTTACAATTACACGATAGTTAAACTTTTGTTAGACATACGCTTTTAACGATCTAGTAAGAAAGACCACACATTCCACTCCGTGCGCGCGTGGTGCAAATTAATTAAGTTTTTACCTAAGGTATTTTAAGCATAAAATGCTCGCTTATTTTTATAACTATTTATTTTTTCGAAGTAGCCGTAAGTAATATCTGTTTTTTTAGAACTGTATCCTCTCTCGCCACTCGATAGGTAGAACAGGGATCGAGCGTAGTGACAGTCCACCGGAACTTACTATTAGTAGACAGTATTGGACGGTGCACGTTTCTGTATGATGTGTGTCACAGTATGCGAGACGATAGCTCGTTAAGTTTCGGGAACGAGAAACTGTACGTACATTTACATTTACGTACCGAGTTCCTCGACGTCTTCGCGCCGCGTCGCGCGAGCGTACAAAATACATATGTAATTTCTTTCTTCCGAGATACGTAACGTATAAGCGCGCATCACCAGGTCATTTGCATACGCATCAGGGCTTTAACGACGAGGCATTAACGACTGGTTTTCTCTTCTACACCTGCATGCCGTATGCGTTTTCATCTTTGCTTTTATCCGCGGTTCCTTTCTTCTGTATCGCGTTGCTTTTATCCGCTTCGTTCCGACTCTGACAGTAGTATTTCGCAAAGTTATCGATATACGCGCCGGCATCGGCCCGGCTTTTACAATTTTTACTTGTTCTCGCGTATGAGTCTGTACCACGGGTACGCGGTACGTGACGAGATGCATCGACACCGATGCTAAAGGAAATCCAAGAATGTTTAGACGGGTTGTTGTAGAATATATTGTTGACAGGAATGAATATAAATAGTCCGAGCTGATCGACGATCACTTAAATGAATGAAGGGCGCTATCTTACTGTGATGCTGAATATATACTATACATAAATCTATATATATATATATACATATATATATACATACATGATTATACAGTTAATAATCGTAGGGAATAAACGAAAGGCTTGGCGTCGATAGGATTTTATGAGGAACGTTTATCGCTCCGCGTAGCTGTATTGTAATTATTTAAACCGCTACAGGAACGAATAGAGAGAGAGAGAGAGCGAGAGTGAGAGTGAAGGAGTGCGTGAAAGAGGAAAAGAGAAAAGATAAACGTGGATATAAAGTAACAGTCCGTCTTGCCCGTATCGTTCGCATATCACGTCTTCTATAACGTTTTTATAAATACCGGCGATCCGTCGTCGACGTATTTCTCTCCCTTGGATATGCGACACGTTACGGCATCGCGGCGACCTACTTCTTTGCGAAAATTGTATCGTCGCGTCGTCGCTTTACTCCCCGCGTTTGTCGGCGGTCGCGAGACGGGACAAATCGCGTGAAGGAGGGTAAACGCGCGCGTTTATGTATAATGTATACGTAGTCCTCGCACGCTCGTACGAGGCTGATTTTTACCATCGCATGTACTATTTTCCAAGTAGGGATAGGAATCAGCTTCCTGATTGAATCGATTCGATTTCTATTACGTTTTCAAACGTTGCGAAGTGTAATGGAATGGGCTTCACGTGTTGTCGCTGGCGTTTGCGAAATATTTTGTTGGAGAACAGAAGCGAAAATTGCAAAACGGAACGGTCACCGGAGAAATAGATGCTCTCGCGTTTCATTCACACTTGGACCGTGCCGTAATCAGTATTTCTTTCATCAGTTCTTTTTTTTTTCCTCGTTTTCTCGAAAGCGACGAAGGAGCGTTTTAAAAGACTACAGGGATAATTATGCGTAAAACTAATAAGAGTAGTAGGAGATGAAATGGTGCAACAGAACAGTATTTTTGTATTAGCTATGGTATGCGCAGAGGTGTGCATCTCTTTATCTTCGAAATATTATCCATAATGTTCGAACGTTTAGGGATCAAAGTTTGCAATATCCGTTTCGGTGTCACGGTAACGGTCATCGCGTGCTCGAAGCAAGTAATAATACTTTACGCGGAAGACGGAAATAGGAGGACAGCGGCGAAATTTAGGATGCGTCGTGCGCTGAAGAACGTCCCGCCTCTTCCGCGTTTCGTCCCTCCGGCACACTTTCCATGGATTTTCCCTCTGCTTCAATACGATTCGAAGAATTCAACTTTTCTCTGTGCTTTCTTAGGGCAATTATTAACAGACCTCACGTTTCTCTGCAAAGCGATACCTAGTGCCATATGACGACGAGCCACAGCCTCGAAGACTGTTCTCGTCGTCGAGTATATCCGCTTTTATCAACGAGTTCACAAACAAGTAGACAGGAAGCGAGGGAAAAGCGTGGGAGGCGGCACGCGAAACGAAGTCGACTCTTAAACGCGAGATCGTTAAATTGAACTAATCGCATATGCATACATTCTCATGTACTTAAACGAACAAATTGTTGGATCTTGTCGATCCCGGTAGCGAACACTGGTTCTCTCATCGTCTCTGAAAGCGTATGCGGCGCGTTTCATCGACCGGGAGCCACTGATGCCGAAGAGTGCGTGCGTCCGTGTATGTAGGTGCGTGAGATTTGTAGTGAGATTTCAAGTTGTGCCTGTTAAGTGCTCGAACGCGTCGCGCATCCCAGCGCATCGGCGAATTTAAAGAGAACTCGATATAAAAATGTATAGAGAGACGTCGCGACTCCGTCGTCGCTTCGTCGTGCGATGATCGTTGCACCTTTTCACACGCATAGACGCACGATACGTATTATGCGATGATCGCAGTTTTAAGGTTTTCCCCTCCCCCTCAGACAGACGGGTATTCCGATATGAATCATAGATATGCATGTATATACATACATATTAAAGAAACTAAATAAAACAGAATCTGTTACAGGCTCTTTAAAAGAGCGGAGTATCGTAAAAAGAATTTTACCGTAGTTTATATGGTCGAATATTCTGTATCGTTCACCTCGACGTTCTACATAACATTCACCAGATAGAAATGCGCGCGTGTGCGCGTTTACGTTGGTCCCGACGCGACGCAGAAAGAGTGTGTAACCGCTGCTATTGTTAATCGATACAGGACAGTGAGTTTTCAGACATCCTGGAAATGTCTTGTTTTTTTTCTGTGGATTACAATAAACTATTTTATTCTAGGCGTCCCGGTATTATTTAAATCTGCCCTCCTCCTCCGCTTCTCGTCCTCTTAAATTAGTCCTCGTCACATGGTCGACTCTCGTCTCTTTGGTGTTCAGTCAGAAGAAATGAATGTTCCGCCTCGCTGTGGTGTGCATCTCATTTTATTATCGACTCGTTTTATCAATTTACAAAGTTTTTCGTCGATGTAATGCGTGTACAGTTAACGAATAAAATAAAATAGTCCTTGCGATTAACGAACGCGTAAGCCTCACAGTAGCGACTTGAAATCGGTCGAGGCGAACGATCGGCATCGCGTTTCGTGCGCGGAGGAACGACGCGCGCACGAAAATGATCCCCGCCGTTTCGCTTAACTCTTACAGTCTACTTAACGATACGAATAACACGTAATAAATTACGAATGAATTAAAATNTGTGCATCTCATTTTATTATCGACTCGTTTTATCAATTTACAAAGTTTTTCGTCGATGTAATGCGTGTACAGTTAACGAATAAAATAAAATAGTCCTTGCGATTAACGAACGCGTAAGCCTCACAGTAGCGACTTGAAATCGGTCGAGGCGAACGATCGGCATCGCGTTTCGTGCGCGGAGGAACGACGCGCGCACGAAAATGATCCCCGCCGTTTCGCTTAACTCTTACAGTCTACTTAACGATACGAATAACACGTAATAAATTACGAATGAATTAAAATTAAGGTGTGGTCCTTTAGCAACTAGTAATATTTGGTCGTTCTCGAATTAAAAGATAATCGACGAAGGTGATCGACGTGCTATCTTCAACGATGCGCATCGTCAACGATCAGCTACGCGATGGTAACTTACATCGTATCTTTACAACTATACCAATCTTTATGATACAAAACAGTTTCTACGTATACAAAAACATGGACGCGACCCGCCTCGAGTTACCGCCGGTTCTCGCGTCTTAATCTTTCGAATACACGGTCGACGTACGAAATGTGAAATTAATACTGTTCTTACCGCGCAGATGGACGACCACGATTCTGGATTCTGGCACGATCGTCGAGTGAAATAAGCAAAATAAACGGTACGGTTAATTACTGATGATCTATCGTTTGAAAGAACCACTCGGTGAAGCGGCGGAGTTGCTGCGCGGCCGCGTGACTCTCGTCCTGAAGGCGACGATTCTCGTCTCGCAGGCGACGCACCTCGTCCTCCAGGGAAAGCCTTCGACGCGTTTCTCTGGCCACTCGTTGCTCGAGCGTCGACAAATGAGACTGTAGTACGGAATTCCTAAAGCAAAAGAACGTTGAGTGAACGAATTCCGAGATAATTGCTCGGATAATTCGCAGAAGAGTCGAACTTACGCAATGGTATTGCATCCATCGATGAGTCTGTCGTCGGACCATTCTTGCCCGTGCTGCTTCGATCTAGGATCGACATGATGATTCTGCCAACGATCCACGTCCGTGTCGTTATGATTTTTCGTGTCTTTGATGGAAGTCGAGTTGCTCGGCGCTTTGGAAATCGAATGCGGAGGTTTGGTAACTCGCGGTGACAATCTAAGAGACATGCACATACAATATACTCTAATCTTAAAATTGTGCTCTACGAGTAGTAAAGAGAAGCGAGCTTACCTCTCTTCCTTAGAGAGCTTGTTCTCGCTCGGAGCGGGACTCGACGCGGTGCTTGCGTTCGAGATCACCGTGGCCGGCCTGGCCATCGTCAGGATCACTTCCGACCCGTTACCATTTCCGTTTTCTTGGCCGTTCGCAGGTAGAACGGTCAACGCGTTTCCGCCATTGCCGCACAGATTTTCTCTCGATCTGCATCTGTTCTGAATCTCTAATAAATTATTGTTGATCTTGTTTGCATTTTGATTGCCGATCAACGCGTTCCCGGGTACAGGAACGTTGTTATTCGTTATCTGGTCATCGTCAGCGATATAGTCAGGATTGATCAGTTTCATAAGATCCTCTTGAAGCGTGCTTGAAGTCAGATTCGCCGAGTTCCTGTGAGAATTCCTTACTCCCGTTTTCGGTCTGGGGCTCTGATTCCTCGAGCTACCACTGGAAGGAGTCAGATTTCCAGTCCTGTGCTTATTCACTCTTCTCAGTCTAGGTGACACGCTTCCAGAGCCGTTCGACAATTCGTCCTCGCTAGGCAGCATCCCTACTTCCGGGCCGTTGACACCCGCGTCTCCAATTCTCACTTCCGGCGGTAGACTCGCGGTGTAGTCTTTCGTTTGACGATACTCGACGTTTATCTTATGAGGAACGGGCCTCTCGCTGATAGTAGTCTTCAAGCAGGTGACTTTCTCGCCGACTTTGAAGTCGTGCGGCAGTTCGTACCTGATCGATTCTCGATTCTGTTCCGCAGCGTCCGCGTGCTTCCTCTCGCTCACCTGCTGTTGACATTCGATGTCGTATTTCGTCATGTCCATGTCGTACTTGCTGTTCCTTCTCTCGTATATTTCCTCGGCGTACTCGTAATTGATCGTCCTCTTTTCGTGGCCTCTCGCGTCCGGCTCGTATTTACATGTCGCGCGATCTAAAACCTTCTCCTCTTGCGGCTGGTACTTGGAATTTCTGTCCGGTTTCCCCTCGTAATCGTACTCATACTCGTAATCATATTCGTGTTCGTTGCCTCTACCGACGTTATTATTACTCCCGGACTTTGGGAGACTGTAAGTCGCGTTCTGCGGCAACGGCAACGAGTTCGACGTCGTCAGCTTCTGATGAGAAACGTAATGTCCCTCGACGTTCTTATGCAATTCCCTTTGGGAAGCGTACAGATTCTCTTGCTTGATCTCGTACTTCTCTTTCTGAAGCTTCACGTAATTCGATGGAACGTGATCTTGGCCCCGGTGAGTGTTCTCCACGTGCCTCTGATAATTCTCGTGTCTCGCGCTCTCCTGGAGAGACTTCGGCGACACATAGTTGCTCTCTTTCGCGTAATGATCGTGTTGCCCGTGGTGCTTCGAGTTTTCCGCGAACTGTTTCGTGCTGGCGTAATGCGACTCCTTCTCCTTCTTCTGAGAACTAGACTTGATCATCTGATAGGACTGCCTCGCTGGCAGCGGAGGCGGGGGAGTACCGCCACCGTTACGGTGTCCGGTGGCCTCCTGATCCTGTGGCTCCAGTAGCTCGTACCTGCTCGTGCCACAAAAATGTCTAGCTTTGGAAAGCGTTTATTTTACAAATAATGCGGAGAACGATCGACGTCCGGCGACGTCCGAGCGTTGTTCTCTTACCAGCGATCGTCGTTGCTGCTGTGCCCGCTGCTGCTGCTCGTCATCGTACCCTCCATAGGGAATCGCGGGTCGTTGAACGACCTAGAGCTAGACCCTGTTCCGTACCCAGAACTGTTGCTCGATCGGGGCGGACTGAATGATCTCTCGTATCGTCTCTGATGAGACATCGCGGTTTGCTGACCGGGCGGGTTGTCGGGGCTGGTCACGTTCTCGTAATCCCCTTCGTAGTTGCTCGACAAGTATTGACAGTTCTGCAGTGTGCAACCTCTGAAAAATAAACAGAAATGAATTATAAAAAAAAATAAAAAGACGAAGAGATTCTAGGAAATTTGAGAGATCGATTAGAATGTACGTACCTTCTGGCGTTGCTATCGTTGTTCGGTGGTATCACAGTGACAGTGACCTGAGCGCTCGTCTTCAGTAAGTCTACCATCTGGTCGTGGCTCAAGGTAGACACGGCCACCTTGCAAATCTCGACGAGTCTGGAACCTTGTCTCAAACCCGCTTGCCAGGAGAGTCCCATACTCTCGACCTGGGTCACCACTCCGTCTGGCTGTACGTGGAAGCCTAGCTGTCCAAGGCTGTTCCTTTTCAAGGAAAGCTCGGTCGCAGGTGCTCCCGCAGTCACGGCTCGCAGACGAGCCACTATCTCCATTAGCTCGTCCCTTTCTCCGTAATCACCGCGCACGTGGATCGTGATACATTCTCCCTGATGATAGTACAGTCTCAAACTGCAAACAATTGCAAAGAAGTTAAAACAGATATTTAGTTTGGATGATAAATTGGTTTGAACAGAACAGACGAAGCACCTGTTTGTCTGCGCGTGCCAACCGAGCACGCTTACGCAAGGTGTGGCAAATACGATTTGCCTGGAATGTTCTTCGATCAGGACGACCGTGTCTATGCTTATACCTAAGTAGCAATCTGTGTTCTGATTACTGTCCTCCAATATCACTTGCCAGCATATCGCGCCGCGTTGCGATGCATCGCAAGACAATCTCGGCCGCACCGCTGTCTTCTTCTTACTGCTGAACGACAGCATCGCTGTTTAAAAATAATATAAATTATTAATAGAAGACGAATCTCTTCAATCTGGGTGATTGAGAGATAATATGATGTGATCTTACAAAATTTTTGTCCGGTGTCGACCACAGTGGTGGAGGAATAGTTGCTAGCGAGGTCCTTCAAGTACTCTTGCCTCGTCCTGGTTGCCATAGTCGCGAATTTCTCAGATCTACGAGAATCGTTCATTAACATATATATTTACATAGTGTAATAAAAAATGACGTCGAGAGTTTTACCTGTGCGCCGCGTTTTCCGCGTTTATCACTTTCGCCAAGATGAAATCAGCAAATGTTTTTCCCTTGTTGAACGTAGCGCCCGGTGGAACGGGCGGTCCGAAAATTGGTACTTCTTTACTTCTAGATACCGCGATGCTATACCGAGTGTTATCGGAACACGGGTCGATGGCCCTGACCACGATGAACACGTGCTGAAACTGAGAGCGTATCCTCCTCGGACTGAAGGGTAACGCGCCAGGCTCCTGTCGTAAAGATAATTCATTGAAATGATTTGTCTTCCTAGAGTTCGATAGTTTGCATTGATTTTACGTTACCTGGAAAACGATGGTCACTATGTCGTTTCCGATGTGCCTCTTCCTGAGCAGCTGCTGCCTGTTGTTCGGCGTAAACGGTAACATCGTGGATACGTGAAAGGTGACTTCCGATCCTCGATGTGTCGCAGAGACTGCGTGAGTACCCGTCGAGTCGGTCCTCGTATCTAAGCCAGCCTTGTAACCGTCGAACCCTCGCAGTCTTATTCTTTGGCCTGTCGCAATAACGTATTATATTATATTCGTCATATATTCTCGGAATTCAATGATTGAACTGCGTGATTTTTTATTTTCTTACCAATAGTGTCGAGAAACTCGAGAAAAGCAGGTCCGGCGTGCTGATTGTTGTACATTTCCTCTTCGGTTCTCTGACCAGTCCTACAGTAAAGAACGCCGACCTTGTATCGACTGGACAGACCCTGTTCATCGAGTCTGGCCAGAGCTTCTTCGGCAGCGGGAGTGCCTAGTCGAAGACAGCCAAGTTGAACCTCCGGCGCGACCAATTCCAGTAATTCTCTGGTCGGCAGCCGGCCCTGTGGCCTGATACCGCCGAGAGCCTCCTCTGGCACAGAACCGCGGAGCGTCAATAATTCCGAGGTGCGAATGATTATCCTATATTGATTCGTATCCTTTCGAATACTGATAGCAACTGGACCCAGCTGCTCGTCCATGCCGAACCAATTTTGATGGTCTCGACCTAAAGCAAAAATAGAATGAACGTAAAATATCAGATTTCATCTTACGTTATAAAATGTAGCAAGCAAAATTGAATCAGAATTTCTGGTAAGCCGAGTCATGCTGAATTGAATGGTCTCGCGTTTCATTGCTTACCGAGAAAATATCGTCTGTAATAATGAGCGCCTTCGTCGACGCTTTCGATGGGAAGCGGACGTTTCTGTAGGGGACAAGTATGCTTCCACGATGTTTCACCGGGGGCCGGCTCTAAAACCGCGACTCCGTACGACAGGGAGGGTCTGTGAACCCCGTTGCCTTGGGAGCACCGAGTGAGGCCCACTTCCCGTTCACCCTCTCCTCCGATCTCGTTCCGGAAGAAGGGACACGATTCCAGTAAATCGTTACCTACACAAGTGACACGATTATTCAATTATTATTTCTATTGCTATGGAATCATTCGATTCCAATCGATATTTTTTCTGTAACATATAAAATACCTTTGCCATCTCCTGCGTCTTCTTCCGGCGTCTCGTCAGGGGTAGACGCTCTGAACGAGCTCGCGGCCGAGGCGCCGGTCGCTGTGTTTCTTCTCCTCGCGAGCAGAATGCCCCTGAGCTTAGCCGCATAGCCGAGGTTCGCCGTCAGAGACTGGCAATCGTAGTGGGCGAACGCCCGCCTCCTGTGCCTCTCCTCGACGTCGGCCGAGACCACGGGGCTCGAGCAGCTCTCCTCCATCGGCCTCGACGGCGTCGTCTTCGCGCCCCACAACCTGTGCAGCTTCAACCGCAGCTTCGGACTCGAGTTGCCCGCCGTGTCGCAGACAACCTCGTCCACGTCGACCGCCTGGCCATCCGCCACGCGTCTCAGGTACTCTACGCCGACGGAATTCCGTTGATCCGACGACGAAGGCGCCCCAGGCCTCAGATCCTGATGCTTCGCAAACAGGTTCTCCCCGACCGACCCCGACTGGGCTACCACGTCGATGCTACCTAAAATTGAAACCGAGACTCATTTCTATCGACCACAATTTCCGGTTTCCTGATCTCCGACGGAGGAGAAACCCACCATGGGATCCATACTCCCTTCTGAGGGGAGTGTCCGGGACGCGGGACGCCGGATCCGGACTGTGAGGAAGCTCCAGGCTGGAGTTAGACCTGTGCAGGGCCAGTCCTCGAGCCACGCGACTGCTCGGCCCTCCGCTGCTGCCTCCCCCGCCACCGCCGCCACTGTGTATCGGTAAGCTTGCGATCATCTCTTCATTCTAAGAACATAAACGTCAGAAATCGTCGAATTAAATATTCTATTCTACATAAAATTAATCAATAGAAATGATCATGTCAAATAAATGATTATTTTATTTGACGGAATATATAAAATTAATTAATTCTGCAAATCGTAACGCATTATTTAAATGTTTTCTTAATAAGATCGCTGTATATGTTTTAAACCTAAGATTCTTATTAACCCACGCTGCGGAGACTTCCGCAGGCCGAGTCTGCGAACGCTGGCTGCTATTCTTAAGCCTCTCGGGTAAGCCGGAAGCTTTAAGCAGCGATAGGAGTTAAATTTTTCGCGTTATAACCGGAGTAACTCGAAGTAGGACGGCTAATTAGAAACGTCTACGGCCCTTCCCACTAACGCGCGTACGTTCCACGCGAGCACACGCCTACGCATTTAGACCGCGTCCCGTGGGTTTCGTACTCCCACCGCGTCGTTCACGATTATACGAGAAGGAAACGGTAACTTCTTAATATACACCCCCCATCGGCAGCCTCGAAACGTATAAAACGCGGCGATGTTCTGGGAACATGAATGAACACATCGAAATGCATATTTTAAAGTCAATAAGAAATACTGTAGAGAATAATTTATTGTTCAATGATTTTATGTACATACGACGTGTGTGAATTCATTATAAGATTGCACGATGAATCACACGATTACGATTAGATAATATATTTGATGATTTAAAGATCTGGAGTGAATCATGTATAAAAAATTCTACTATGGCACAAAACCGTGCAATAGAGAAAGGAGCAACGTCGAATACGTAGTGAGCGTGAATCATTCTTAAAACTCAGTCGTACGAAATGCGTGTAATGGGTTTTCAGTGAATGGCCGGTTTTCCATTGTTAAATTCAGTGAACGCGCGCAGGTGTAGAATTTCGCCTGTGCGAGCTCCGATAAAAGTCCGTCGAGAAGTCATCGGTGGCATTTTCGTGCCCGGAATAATCTAACACGCGGAGAGGAAAGATATTTGGCGAGCCACTCGATGGCCCGTGACCCGTGGCCCGCCGCGTTCCGTAGATTCCGTGCATCGTCCCACCGTCGCGGATCGATCGCGACCGTGAAACGATCCCCGATTAGTTTTCACTGGAGCCGAACCGGGTGCCGACGCACTTCCCTCCGACCGACGCCCGTCCTTTTCATCGGGATCGCGCCGTGCGAAAATTCTCAGGATTGTTCGCGCAGGCTTTAGCGTTTGGATTAAGAACGGGCGTATTATTATCCGACGCGAGCCGTATTATCCAGTTCAGGTATCGGATTCTCTCTCGTGGTCAGCGAACATGTCAAAGAAGCGACCAAAGTCGCAGGTACTAAACCAGTAAGACGACTTTTATACGCCTTCTGTTGTGGGAATGTTCGCGATGCGTGCAACCGCAGAACCATCACCTGTGTCGTCGTCGTCGTCGTCCTCGTCGTACTCGACGTCGCCGTCGTCGGATCCACCTGCGGGCCGTACACGTGATCGTATGAAAGTAAAACGTAGTTACCTAATCTCATTGCCAGTGCGTTATGCACCGCGTTACAAATAACGTGGACTAATTTTAGGATTCCAAGCGTAAAAGGAAATCTGATGGAAAATCATGTAATAGGATTTTAATACAATTCTACAAGGTAATTCTCGTATGAAATGTCGATGATAATGAGATGAGACTAATTTTAGGACGCCTCCAAGGGTCTATCAAAAAATCTGATGGAAAATCACATAATAGAATCATCTCAATACAATTCAACAAATTAATTTTCCTGTAATAATGTCAATGAAAACAAGGAATATTTCCACTTTATGATTTGCATCATCTGATAAATTCCTACGCGTTCTAATAAAATCGGCAAACAAGTTCTCGTATAAAGGAAATCTGATTTAAGTTCAAGGAAAACGAACGAAAAATATCTACCTTAGGCCGTGGGGGACGCGTGTGTACGCGATAGTTTGATTTGATAAATTAGAATTTTTCACCGACGGGCTTATCAGGCGATAACGACGGTATCGGCGCGCTGATATCCGATGTTGATCGACGATACGTCGAAACTCGAGTATCGCGAGGAAACAGACGAATTGGGAACAGGAAAATCGCGGCGATCTCGCGTAAAAGGCACGGGGATCGATTAGAACAGTGGTCGCCCGAAATGGGCGTCGATGATGCGAACTAGTTATGTAAATGCCCTAGCATCGTGCGCAAGGCTTTGCCTCGATTCTATTCAATTCTCCGCGCATTCTTCAACCGAGTAATTGTCACGGTGTACACACATATTATAATCGTTCACGCGAATTTTCCCAGCTTTTCCTTCGCGCCTCTCTAAAGGACGCGTGGATCGTAACGCCGTGTGTTCGACTCGGCAACGGAGTTTTTTCTTCTCCTTACGCTCTGGGAACCGGGAACAATCGGGCCGTGGTTTTTTCACAACGCGAGTTTTCCGCCGCGCGATGCGTCGCGGAATAAAGAAACGCGCATTTTTCACGAGTCCCTCAAGCGTGAACGCGCGCGCCCGTATAAGTAGAGCCGCGCGCCAGATAGAATATTATTTCGCCCCTTTCTGGGATCGTACAGGTTGCGAGAGAGATCGTAATAACATCGAGCACCATTACCGTGGTAAAATGCTAGTTTTTCCCTCGGTTTCCGCCCGTTGATTGCGGCCGCGACGGGACTGCGAGTCGAACGCGGCTGCCTTCTATGCAACAAACGAGTAATTATTTTTTAATCGTGCGAATTCATTCAGAGAGGAAGAAAGTCACGCGCGGCCGGGATAACGCCCCCAGGCTTTCCCCCTAGCCATCCTGTTTACTTGAAACACCCATGGATCACCAGTTCGAAAACAATCTGTCGACTTTTATCTAAAAACATGCTTTTGTTACTTTATCAAGCGCTACCACCTGTTAAATAAATAAATAAATAAAAAATAGTCGACGATGAGTCAGGATCGAAATTGTACGTGTCACGCGCGAAGAGAAAAGAACAATGGATTTTAGTGGGAACACGATGCGAGCGTTATCAGTAAAATGCATTTAGAACCGTGATCGAATTGATAAATTTGACGACCGGCAATCGGGACATTCGATCTGTTTTAAAGAAAGAGGATCTGTAAAAAAACGTTGCTATGCTTTTATTCGAAACCTAATGACCGAGGGAACGTCCGGTCCTCTTGATATTAATAATTTGCATTCTCTGAGTACCTATTGGATACTCTCCTGCTTCTCCTTGCTAGATTGGACTAAAAGCGTAACGCGGAGGAGGTCCGTAGACCTCCAGCCGCGCGATCACGTTTTTGTCGACTGATCGAGAGGGCCAGGAAGCCTTCGCGTGGTCGCCACATGTGAAAATCCGCGAGAAATAGGAAGCCTTTATCGGACCTCTCCGAAGAATACACGGGACGATTAAGGTTTCAGCGTAACGTAAGAGAGCCGAGCTAAAATAAAACTGAAATAGATTGTGTTAATGTTCGTAGATTAGAAAGGAACTGGCGGTCGAGTTTTAAAGCGACGCGCGGCAGCAACAGTAAGGTTCGCGGGAGGAATGCGCTCTTTTAAATTGGGACAATCGAGGAGGAATGCAGGAGCCGCGGTCGGAGGCGGCCCGTTTCTTTCCCTCCGCCGTGAGTCATCCGATGACCGACTCAAAGCGATCCCTTGTACTCCTCTTCACTAGAAACTCTCTACCTCCGAACCTTTTTTATTCTTTATCCAAGCGGGGAACCTACTACTACTGAAGAGAGACTATTTAAGTGTGGGAGTCTTGTGGGACTGTCACTCGAAAAACTCGGCGATTTTTTACGTCCTTTAGAATATATTTCCACGGAAATAGGAAATGGAAACCAAAACACTCTCGTCGGTGCTGGAACGTTGCCAGATACTCTGCAAGATTACAGATCTTATGCAATTTTCTAATTCCACGCGTTTAGGAATAATTAGCGATGGACGAACTAATTAATTGATTACTTCGAAAGTTTTCGAGATAGAAGAAAATTTTATACGACCTTTTTTGCAGGTAATAACAGTACCTACAACTTTTACTCGAAGCGTTTTTCGAAATTCCGAGAAAAAAAAATTTTTTATTTTCTGAGATTTTTCCAAGGGGTATCCCTTCAGATTCTTCGAAATTTTCGTTTTTCCTCAAATACTCGTAAACCGTTGGAGCTACGAGAAACTTGTACAGAATCTTTCTTGTAGCTGACCACTAGAGCTACAACTTCCGTATGAAACATTTTTTTCCATCTTCAATCGTTAACGAGTATTTTGCAAAAAACTGTTTTTTCGTTTTTTGCAAATTACTCGTTAACTATTGATGTTAGTGAAAAATGTTTCGTACGGAAGTTGTAGCTCTAGTGGTTAGCTACAAATAAGATCCAATGCAATTTTCCCGTAGATCCAGTAGTTTAGGAATAATTGAGGAAAAACGAAATATTTTGCGAAAAGTTCGCTGTTTCGACGATGGAGCGGCCGGATTTTATCAGACCCCATAAAATCCGAATTAATCATTCTTAACTCGTTAAATATTGGAATTAGAAAAAAAATGCATAGAATCTTTCTTATAGAGGACGTCAATGTCTACAACTTTTGTATAAAAATTTTTTCGCTAGCGTCAACAATAAATAAATAAAATTGTAAATTGCAAAAATTTTTTCTTCGTCCAAGCAAAAGATAGTTCAAACGGAAGTTGTAGCTCTATACCTGCCGTCACCAAAATTTGTACTCGCTTCGCGCAGCTTGAAAAGTGGTGAGGGCAGAACAAAAGCCATAAGTCCCATTCCATTAATTAGTTCCGAAGGCTAGCAGTCACAGGACAAAGGGTTTCGACTACTTACGAAGACAAAGAAAATGTTTAGGTCCAAGTAGTGACGACACATGGAAAGCGTTAGAGGTAAAGAAAGAGAACGAGCCACATTTTTCTGTGTGGATGCGAATTCAGTCCGTCACTCATACACTGGAAACTGGCTAATCCGCGAAAGGATGCGCAAAAAGAGCTTAAAACTGTAGTGTGCCCACGTTAAATACTCCGTGACGGCAAGTATAATTACGTCATACCAGAAAGATCCTACGCAATTTTCTTCTAAACCCCGAAAAAACCCTTCGCTCACTGTGTTTGAGCCTCATGGGCCCCAACCATTACACAAACACTGACACCCTTTAGTATCAATCTCCTCAGAACTACTGCGTAACGTGACGCCACCCTCGCTCATCCACTCGCCTACATTCTACGCACTATACTCGCATTCGACAGTCCACGTTCCCTGCGTTAATAATTTCTGTGTACCTGTTCATCGCAGGATCGTTTGGACGGCTCGCTTCCCACCGTTTCCCTGCGTCTCTTCTCACGTCTCCTTATCGGGGACGGTGTCAGGCGTATCACGAATTCCAGAATACCACTCACGAACCTCATCGTCGAAATCGAAATGTCAACAAAGCGGGCCGCGTGCGTTTCGTACGGGCTCGAGTATTTGACTGACTACCGAACAGAAGAACATCGACGACGTTCAGCGGGCAACTTTAATTCGTGTTTCGACCTGCACAAACCTGCCTCAGGTAAGTATTGTCAAAGTATAGGTAACACGGAAGACCTGCTCTACCCTAGTCCCAGTCCCTTTTCCTACTATAGCAGTTCGCACTGCTAGACTTTGACCTAGACCCAATCCTGTTACAGGTCGTACAACGATAGATTTCATCATAAATAAACATTTTGCACCATGAATGTATGTATACTGTGTTTAACGTAGATACGTTCTATGCGCAACGCGTTTCATATTTATATATTAACATCTAGTATTCATTAATTCTATGTGTAATTTCTATCATCATTTTTCATGCAATATGTTAGGTGAAAATTATTCGTATTGTTCTGTTTAACTATTTTATTGAAACTGTTCATGATCTGCTGTACGATTACGTCTGGATTTAATTCATCATTTAATTCGCACTCTGACAATATCATTGAAACTATTCATGATGTATAATTATGTCTGGATAATTATTTCACCATTTAATTTGATCATTTTATTCTAATTGAAATTATTCATGATTGGCTTTATTATTTAATACATCATTTAATTCGCACTCTGACAATATCATTGAAACTATTCATGATATCTAATTATATCTGAATAATTATTTCATCATTTAATTTGGCATTTTTTGACAATTTTATTCTAATTGAAACTATTCATGATTGGCTGTATTATTCAATTCATTATTTCATTTAGAATTCTGACAATATCATTGAAACTATTCATGATTTCCTGTATGATCCGACCGGATGATTTATTTCATCATTTAATACATCCTTTCAACTGTTTTTTTATAAGTGGAACTTTTTGTCCTCGGCGCGACGCGGTAGAGGATCGCGGGGAACGGAGATGGAGATCTTCCGAGAAACGGGAAAACCGGGGCGCGACTGTTCGTTTTACGGTAATTCTGCCCGTATTCGTCGGTTTCCAGCGCGTTGCTCCTTTTCGTCTCGATACGCGATACGCGCAGATAGGATGATTAGCGTACAGGTCACGTGCGTAAAATGTGCGTTACGCAAGGATGACGTATCGGGTCAACGACATCCTTTTTGCTCTCTGCCCGCTCGCGAAAGAGAGGCACGCTGTCTGGGCCAATTAATCAACTGAAAGTAATTAAGGTCGAAATTCGCACTTCGTATGCCTAACACGTGAATCGTTGCTAATNAATTCTATATATTCCATCAAATAAAATAATCATTTGTTTGACATGATCATTTCTATTGATTAATTTTATGTAGAATAGAATATTTAATTCGACGATTTCTGACGTTTATGTTCTTAGAATGAAGAGATGATCGCAAGCTTACCGATACACAGTGGCGGCGGTGGCGGGGGAGGCAGCAGCGGAGGGCCGAGCAGTCGCGTGGCTCGAGGACTGGCCCTGCACAGGTCTAACTCCAGCCTGGAGCTTCCTCACAGTCCGGATCCGGCGTCCCGCGTCCCGGACACTCCCCTCAGAAGGGAGTATGGATCCCATGGTGGGTTTCTCCTCCGTCGGAGATCAGGAAACCGGAAATTGTGGTCGATAGAAATGAGTCTCGGTTTCAATTTTAGGTAGCATCGACGTGGTAGCCCAGTCGGGGTCGGTCGGGGAGAACCTGTTTGCGAAGCATCAGGATCTGAGGCCTGGGGCGCCTTCGTCGTCGGATCAACGGAATTCCGTCGGCGTAGAGTACCTGAGACGCGTGGCGGATGGCCAGGCGGTCGACGTGGACGAGGTTGTCTGCGACACGGCGGGCAACTCGAGTCCGAAGCTGCGGTTGAAGCTGCACAGGTTGTGGGGCGCGAAGACGACGCCGTCGAGGCCGATGGAGGAGAGCTGCTCGAGCCCCGTGGTCTCGGCCGACGTCGAGGAGAGGCACAGGAGGCGGGCGTTCGCCCACTACGATTGCCAGTCTCTGACGGCGAACCTCGGCTATGCGGCTAAGCTCAGGGGCATTCTGCTCGCGAGGAGAAGAAACACAGCGACCGGCGCCTCGGCCGCGAGCTCGTTCAGAGCGTCTACCCCTGACGAGACGCCGGAAGAAGACGCAGGAGATGGCAAAGGTATTTTATATGTTACAGAAAAAATATCGATTGGAATCGAATGATTCCATAGCAATAGAAATAATAATTGAATAATCGTGTCACTTGTGTAGGTAACGATTTACTGGAATCGTGTCCCTTCTTCCGGAACGAGATCGGAGGAGAGGGTGAACGGGAAGTGGGCCTCACTCGGTGCTCCCAAGGCAACGGGGTTCACAGACCCTCCCTGTCGTACGGAGTCGCGGTTTTAGAGCCGGCCCCCGGTGAAACATCGTGGAAGCATACTTGTCCCCTACAGAAACGTCCGCTTCCCATCGAAAGCGTCGACGAAGGCGCTCATTATTACAGACGATATTTTCTCGGTAAGCAATGAAACGCGAGACCATTCAATTCAGCATGACTCGGCTTACCAGAAATTCTGATTCAATTTTGCTTGCTACATTTTATAACGTAAGATGAAATCTGATATTTTACGTTCATTCTATTTTTGCTTTAGGTCGAGACCATCAAAATTGGTTCGGCATGGACGAGCAGCTGGGTCCAGTTGCTATCAGTATTCGAAAGGATACNGCGTTAGAGGTAAAGAAAGAGAACGAGCCACATTTTTCTGTGTGGATGCGAATTCAGTCCGTCACTCATACACTGGAAACTGGCTAATCCGCGAAAGGATGCGCAAAAAGAGCTTAAAACTGTAGTGTGCCCACGTTAAATACTCCGTGACGGCAAGTATAATTACGTCATACCAGAAAGATCCTACGCAATTTTCTTCTAAACCCCGAAAAAACCCTTCGNCGTGGAGGGCGTTTATTTCGAGAGAGAGAAGATTAAGAGACCGGTCCCGTACTACGACCCTGTTCGCCGGCCACCGCCGCGCGTCACTCCAACAGCCGTATATACGCGGTTTTTAACGGTTGATCTATAAATATATTCTCGCACGCNCGTTAATAATTTCTGTGTACCTGTTCATCGCAGGATCGTTTGGACGGCTCGCTTCCCACCGTTTCCCTGCGTCTCTTCTCACGTCTCCTTATCGGGGACGGTGTCAGGCGTATCACGAATTCCAGAATACCACTCACGAACCTCATCGTCGAAATCGAAATGTCAACAAAGCGGGCCGCGTGCGTTTCGTACGGGCTCGAGTATTTGACTGACTACCGAACAGAAGAACATCAACGACGTTCAGCGGGCAACTTTAATTCGTGTTTCGACCTGCACAAACCTGCCTCAGGTAAGTATTGTCAAAGTATAGGTAACACGGAAGACCTGCTCTACCCTAGTCCCAGTCCCTTTTCCTACTATAGCAGTTCGCACTGCTAGACTTTGACCTAGACCCAATCCTGTTACAGGTCGTACAACGATAGATTTCATCATAAATAAACATTTTGCACCATGAATGTATGTATACTGTGTTTAACGTAGATACGTTCTATGCGCAACGCGTTTCATATTTATATATTAACATCTAGTATTCATTAATTCTATGTGTAATTTCTATCATNACGACAAATAGAAATCGAATTGAATACAGTGTAGGACTTTGATAAAAAGTGAAATGGTCACGACGTAAATCAATAGAGAAACATGTTCTTTCGTTGTGAGAAAAGTCCTTGACGGTGTAGCCTGTTTATGGCACCCTTCAAGAACGAATTACCCTTGAGGGGCAAAAGCTTTGACGAAATCCACATGGCCTGTACCACGGCTCGCTCGCTTATTTGGTTTTCTTAAGATTTCAGTTTACGACAAGTCGGAAAAAGGATTTTTTGTCGTAATAAATATCTAACGCGGTTTTAACACTGTTCCTACAATGTATCAACCAGTATAGGGAAAGTCAGAAATTGAATTGAGGAAAAAGTATTAAACTAATATCAACAATTTTAAGCAAAAAGTCTCAGGTATCTTCCGACCCCAATAGAAATAGCGTTAATTCTAAGTGTAACAGATTTGTTCCTCGCGAAACCAGGCACCGAGCCTAACTCGACATACGTAGTACACGTAGTACAATCGCAGTTCTCACTCGACGATAGTCATCTAATATGATTTTCATTCGAAGTACGAGGGATTTGTTCTCCGGAGTGAAACCGAGCAGCCGACAGCCGCGTTTCGATCGTTGACCCTTCGCGATGGGATCGAGCATCGCGAAGAGAAGTTGGCACCCGTCCACGCAACACGCAACGAGTTCGGCACTCGGCTCGCCTGAGAATACGGCCGTCCGTTCGGTCGTTACCCCCTTTTCCCTGCTACGATCATTTTTTAGGGAGCAAACCCGGGATCCAGCCGCGCGCGGATCGAACGTTATTGAAGGTACGCGAGGGAACGCCGTTTTCACGCGGGTCCTCCTACTCTTCCTCCCACGTTCTTCCCGTCGCCGGCTATGAGCGACGACGACGACGACGACGCTATTTGAATACAATAGCTCCGATGATTGCCAGCCCGGCGACACTGCTAGGCAAAGGGTTAAGGTTAACGCCAGAGGTTTCTTTCTTTCGAGAAACCCGGCAACCTGGTTACTTCCATTTAGTGTATCAGATCGTCCTAAAAGTCGCTTTCACTTTGACGATGATTATATCACGCCAGTGAGTTATGTTCGATTATATTCCTCTCCCCGGAAATAGTGTAATACATTTTTCTGGAATTCATACAAAATATTGCTTTAGATTTGATTTTTGCGTCATGTATGTGTTTTTTTATGGAAGTTTTAAAAATCTCAAGGAGGTTTATTTCACTGAATTGCAGAAATAGGTAAAAAACGTGAGGCAGGTGGTTCGTTATCGTGATGGAATACGACTCTTGGTTCTATCGACTACGTAAGGATACCATGTTTCAGAATTTCAACTTATGCAATCAATTTGCAATAAATACGTGCAGATAGCGAAGAGAGCATTTGGGACGGCTTAATACAACTGGAAGTACCGAGTANACGACGTTCAGCGGGCAACTTTAATTCGTGTTTCGACCTGCACAAACCTGCCTCAGGTAAGTATTGTCAAAGTATAGGTAACACGGAAGACCTGCTCTACCCTAGTCCCAGTCCCTTTTCCTACTATAGCAGTTCGCACTGCTAGACTTTGACCTAGACCCAATCCTATTACAGGTCGTACAACGATAGATTTCATCATAAATAAACATTTTGCACCATGAATGTATGTATACTGTGTTTAACGTAGATACGTTCTATGCGCAACGCGTTTCATATTTATATATTAACATCTAGTATTCATTAATTCTATGTGTAATTTCTATCATTTTTCACTCAATATGTTAGGTGAAAATTATTCGTATTGTTCTGTTTAACTATTTTATTGAAACTGTTCATGATCTGCTGTACGATTACGTCTGGATTTAATTCATCATTTAATTCGCACTCTGACAATGTAATTGAAACTATTCATGATGTATAATTATGTCTGGATAATTATTTCATCATTTAATTTGATCATTTTATTCTAATTGAAACTATTCATGATTGGCTTTATTATTTAATACATCATTTAATTCGCACTCTGACAATATCATTGAAACTATTCATGATATCTAATTATATCTGAATAATTATTTCATCATTTAATTTGGCATTTTTTGACAATTTTATTCTAATTGAAACTATTCACGATTGGCTGTATTATTCAATTCATTATTTCATTTAGAATTCTGACAATATCATTGAAACTATTCATGATTTCCTGTATGATCCGACCGGATGATTTATTTCATCATTTAATACATCCTTTCAACTGTTTTTTTATAAGTGGAACTTTTTGTCCTCGGCGCGACGCGGTAGAGGATCGCGGGGAACGGAGATGGAGATCTTCCGAGAAACGGGAAAACCGGGGCGCGACTGTTCGTTTTACGGTAATTCTGCCCGTATTCGTCGGTTTCCAGCTCGTTGCTCCTTTTCGTCTCGATACGCGATACGCGCAGATAGGATGATTAGCGTACAGGTCACGTGCGTAAAATGTGCGTTACGCAAGGATGACGTATCGGGTCAACGACATCCTTTTTGCTCTCTGGCCGCTCGCGAAAGAGAGGCACGCTGTCTGGGCCAATTAATCAACTGAAAGTAATTAAGGTCGAAATTCGCACTTCGTATGCCTAACACGTGAATCGTTGCTAATCGTTTTCTCCAGATTCCGCAGCCCCACCCGAAACTATTCACGATCTGCCGTACGATTCCGACGAGAGATTTATTTCATCATTTAATGCATCCTTTCAACTGTTTTTTCATAAACGCAACTTTTTATCCTTCTCGCGGACGCGTGAAACGTGGTATATTTCCTCGTTTGCTCCGATATCAGCGAGGGTACGCTGTGCGGTACGTCGACGGTGTAACAGAGACGAAAAAACGGATCAGTCAAGATAATGAACAAAGAATGCGTTATATGCTGTTATCCGATAAGTCGTTACGATTTGGAGTGGGCGTGGGTAGCTTAAATAGCGGAAAGAGGCACTCGGCGAGCTTTGAAAATCAGCAAATGCAACGTCCCATCAATCACGAGCGTAGATTGATAACGAAATCTTTCCATTCGATACGAAAAAACCACGAGATATGATAATAAACAATAGATCGATAATAAATCTTTTTTTATTATCGGTTGTTTATTGGCGTTCATTCATGTTCTCATGAAAACTCATTGAGTTATAAGTCTTGCAACACACATTTCCTAATTGCAAGGCCTTATGACCGGAAGTATAATAATTCATCTGAGATGATCATAGATTGATAATGAAATCTTTCCATTCCATCGAAAGATGTAACAATAAATAAGATATCGATAACAGATCGTTTTTATTTATCATCGTTTCTTTATTACCGTTCATTCACGTTCTAAGATCTCATTCAGCTATAAGTCTTGCAATACGCATTTCTTAATTGCAGGACTTATGGCCGGAAGTATAATAATTCGTCTGAGTCGCGATATCTCTTATTTGAATTTCGCTTATCTCATCGTTAACGCCGAACGCTCGACCGTGCCTACCAACTAGAGCCGCGCGTTCCACGTTTTCTCTGTCTGGCGACTAAAACGATTCGATTTTAGAAAGTGTAACCCGTTTAATCGTTCGCAGAGGCAGGCGTTGTAAGTCAGAATTCGTGAATCGAGAAAGTAAGCGGGAACATATGGCGATCAAAGCTGTACCGATCGTTGACTCTACCAGCGTACGTACTACGTGCATATGTCGCGTGGCGTACGAGCTCGCCTCTTTTGTTTTAAGAGGCTCAATGGTTATCGCGTGGCCGACGAGTACGTGACCCTCCCCCGTTGGTTAATTTCGAACAATGGTGCCGTTTCTCGTCGTCGATCGGGTTTTTCTCTCTCTCGGTAGCCTCTACTCTTCTAGCCCGGTAGCGAAACGGGCACGTTTACGAACGTGGAGGGCGTTTATTTCGAGAGAGAGAAGATTAAGAGACCGGTCCCGTACTACGACCCTGTTCGCCGGCCACCGCCGCGCGTCACTCCAACAGCCGTATATACGCGGTTTTTAACGGTTGATCTATAAATATATTCTCGCACGCTGCTATCATTGCTCGCTTTTCGAAATCTGCAGAATATCCTGACTCGCTTTCGTTTCCGGTTACCCAAATCGGAGATCTTCCTGTAAGAGACGACAAATAGAAATCGAATTGAATACAGTGTAGGACTTTGATAAAAAGTGAAATGGTCACGACGTAAATCAATAGAGAAACATGTTCTTTCGTTGTGAGAAAAGTCCTTGACGGTGTAGCCTGTTTATGGCACCCTTCAAGAACGAATTACCCTTGAGGGGCAAAAGCTTTGACGAAATCCACATGGCCTGTACCACGGCTCGCTCGCTTATTTGGTTTTCTTAAGATTTCAGTTTACGACAAGTCGGAAAAAGGATTTTTTGTCGTAATAAATATCTAACGCGGTTTTAACACTGTTCCTACAATGTATCAACCAGTATAGGAAAAGTCAGAAATTGAAATGAGGAAAAAGTATGAGATAAAAGTAGAAAAGTCCGACCCCAATAGAACTAGCGTTAATTCGAAGTGTAACAGATTTGTTCCTCGCGAAACCAGGCACCGAGCCTAACTCAACATACGTAGTACACACATAGTACAATCGCAGTTCTCACTCGACGATAGTCATCTAATATGATTTTCATTTGAAGTACGAGGGATTTGTTCACCGGAGTGAAACCGAGCAGCCAACAGCCGCGTTTCGATCGTTGACCCTTCGCGATGGGATCGAGCATCGCGAAGAGAAGTTGGCACCCGTCCACGCAACACGCAACGAGTTCGGCACTCGGCTCGCCTGAGAATACGGCCGTCCGTTCGGTCGTTACCCCCTTTTCCCTGCTACGATCATTTTTTAGGGAGCAAACCCGGGATCCAGCCGCGCGCGGATCGAACGTTATTGAAGGTACGCGAGGGAACGCCGTTTTCACGCGGGTCCTCCTACTCTTCCTCCCACGTTCTTCCCGTCGCCGGCTATGAGCGACGACGACGACGACGACGCTATTTGAATACAATAGCTCCGATGATTGCCAGCCCGGCGACACTGCTAGGCAAAGGGTTAAGGTTAACGCCAGAGGTTTCTTTCTTTCGAGAAACCCGGCAACCTGGTTACTTCCATTTAGTGTATCAGATCGTCCTAAAAGTCGCTTTCACTTTGACGATGATTATATCACGCCAGTGAGTTATGTTCGATTATATTCCTCTCCCCGGAAATAGTGTAATACATTTTTCTGGAATTCATACAAAATATTGCTTTAGATTTGATTTTTGCGTCATGTATGTGTTTTTTTATGGAAGTTTTAAAAATCTCAAGGAGGTTTATTTCACTGAATTGCAGAAATAGGTAAAAAACGTGAGGCAGGTGGTTCGTTATCGTGATGGAATACGACTCTTGGTTCTATCGACTACGTAAGGATACCATGTTTCAGAATTTCAACTTATGCAATCAATTTGCAATAAATACGTGCAGATAGCGAAGAGAGCATTTGGGACGGCTTAATACAACTGGAAGTACCGAGTACGTAGAAGTCCTGAAGGCAGCAAGCTGGTGCAAGTGCTCCGTCTCCCTCGTTGCCTCTGGACCTCTAATTGCGAGCTCCGCCGATCAGCAACCCGCGCTGATAACAAATGCGTTCTCTATTACAATTTACAGTCCCGTTTTATGTCTCAACTTCGTAACGACGACGTCGCGATGAGAAAATTATGCGCGCGGCTCCCAGCCATCCGGACATCTTATTTGATTTACGATTCCTCGATTTCTGAATAGTTTTCCTCGTGCGTGCCTGGAGGAGTTCCACGGCCGACGGTTGGTGCCCTTTTTCCACGAAGCCCGCGTCGTTTGGAAAGGGAGGACGATTCTTTTCTTCCCGTTTAGCGACAGTCTCTCGCCAGGGAAGATCGCGGCGTTGTCCCCTCGGCCCGTTGCTTCTCGAGACGATCGGAGAGTCCTTTGTGCCGCTCTCGGAGAAAGGGAGTCGAGAATAAGCGCTGAGGGCGAGCTACGGCCCTGAGCACCGGAAGTCCTCCCCTGACCCGCCGCTCCTCTCGTTGCGAACCCTCCGCCGTCTCTCTTTCGCCCGTCCTTTCGTGCTCCTCTTCTAGCCCACCTAAGCTCGCCTGCTTAATCGACGATGTATCAATTCGATTCTTCCCTTTTTCTGTTTCCATACTCATTTTCAAAATGTGTACTAATACTAGATTGCCAGAACGAGCCAATTTCATTGTTCAAGACTCGAAGTTCAAGTACAACGTAAAAAGAATAGAAATAAGATTTGTCTGTGCTAAATGTAATGAAAAATCTGTTTAAATATTGAATAAAGTTTATTTAAAATAAAATTGTATTTTTCTAAAATCCTTCACTTTTGATGTTGAGTCGAATTGACTCTTTTCAGGTAAAATAAATAGCCGACATCCGGCAATTTCAAGATAAAGGCTGACGCTAGAAGCCAAAATAAATAATGACGCTCTGGTCGTAATTCTTTCGTTCTTAATCTTCGCCTTATTTTGGCTTCTAGAATCACCTGTTAAAATTTGTTCCACGAGGAGCCGAACCGAATACGTCTTCTCTGAACAGATAAGAAGCTAACATGATTTACGAACTTCTTTACATTCCTTTTATTATTCAAGCATCATCTTGTAAATTTTAATAGAAATCATAACCATTACATTTTAATATAATAATTGAAAAGCAAAAATTATGTATCTAATTTAAATGCAAATCGTTGCTGAGCATGTAATAATTTGTTACGTACGTGTTAATTGGAAATCGAACGAGCACGATGGTNGAATAAAGTTTATTTAAAATAAAATTGTATTTTTCTAAAATCCTTCACTCTTGATGTCGAGTCGAATTGACTCTTTTCAGGTAAAATAAATAGCCAACATCCGGCAATTTCAAGATAAAGGCTGACGCTAGAAGCCAAAATAAATAATGACGCTCTGGTCGTAATTCTTTCGTTCTTAATCTTCGCCTTATTTTGGCTTCTAGAATCACCTGTTAAAATTTGTTCCACGAGGAGCCGAACAGTGGACATACGTCTTCTCTGAACAGATAAGAAGCTAACATGATTTATGAACTTCTTTACATTCTTTTTATTGTTCAAGCATCATCTTGTAAATTTTAATAGAAATAATAACCATTACATTTTAATATAATAATTGAAAAGCAAAACTTATGTATCCAATTTAAATGCAAATCGTTGCTGAGCATGTAATAATTTGTTACGTACGTGTTAATTGGAAATCGAACGAGCACGATGATTTCTACTTATTTGATTCTTGATTAAAAGACGCGAGTAGGGAAACGAGTAGAGAAGACGATCGCGCGGCTCCGAGGCTCGAACAGGATATTTTCCCACGGATCGGAGCGCGGCGATCTAATCGGTCGGACGTTAATAGATCGGGGCTTCGTCCTGTGCCTTTCGAAACGTGAAAAAATCGAGCGAAGCACCGGCGGCGGAAGGGAACGAGAGTCCGATGCGATTTCACGGAAGGAAGCGAGGCTCGGGGTCACGGAACTGGAAGTTTTCGAGGCTGATCGCGGCCGGGGCTTCGTTCGCCGGACGCGTTCGGCCGCGAGCCGAGGCGATGAGTGCCGGCGGTAGACGTCGCGGAAAACGGAGGAAGAGGATGCGTTACGCAAGGAAAACGACTTATGTATATATTCATAGGCGTTCCGGTGGCTTCGTTATCGGCTCGCAGCGATCTTCTTGAGCACCGCTGGAACGACGAAAGGTTCGACGTAACGATTCGTGTCCGGTGCCCGATGCAACCAAGATCGCATAACATCGTGCAATTTCTATACTGTTTCGGAATTCGCTTGTTCGCCGGTTTCCTGTTGCCGACCATCGCCCCCCGGTGTTCCTCTTTCGCGGATTTCCATACTAAGCCCGATGGTTTTCACGAGGCACCGGTGAAAGTGGCAGCGGTAATTTTCGCTGCCAACCGTCTNATAACATCGTGCAATTTCTATACTGTTTCGGAATTCGCTTGTTCGCCGGCTTCCTGTTGCCGACCATCGCCCCCCGGTGTTCCTCTTTCGCGGATTTCCATACTAAGCCCGATGCTTTTCACGAGGCACCGGTGAAAGTGGCAGCGGTAATTTTCGCTGCCAACCGTTTAATCCTACATCTTAATTAGTATTGTACAACAAATGACGACTTGTCATTATAAGACATTTAAGTCACGATTTATTACACGAATTGTGTTAAAATAATTGCGGCCTTCGATGCACTTTACTATGCGAATTATCGAGACTACAACTAAAACAGAAAGTCTAAGTTGTTTTGACGACAATTACATCTAATTACCGATAATTGAGTATTTGACAAGCGTATTTTTGTTTGCTCGCGTAGCATCGTTAACAGGCTTGCACGCCGCGACATTTTATCAACCTCCGCTCGGTCGCCATCGGTGAAAGCCGTCGGCGTAAACTTTTGCCGCCTTTCCTAAACGTCGCGGGATTCTCACCCCAGATTCGCGGGCTCGGCGCGAGAGGAGCGAGCCGGCGCGAGCGGTCTACATACATACATACATACATACGTACGTACGTAACATTAAATCCGTGGAACGATTCCGAGGCAAAACGAATTCAGGGTAGCGCGAGGTTAACGCGTGACACGGAGACGAGCGCGCGCGAGAGAGAAGCCGAGTGCAGCGAGGTAGAAAGGCCGAGAAAGAGCGGCGAGCACCATGACCCAGAAAATCGAAACGGGACGCGGTGAAGCCGATTCGCGAAACGCCTCGTTTCTACGATTTCCTCGGTAGCCGCTCGTGCTTCGAGTCCTCCGAAAGAAACCCGCCGTTCCCTGTTAGCGTGTCACGATCACCGATGCGTTCTTCGATCGAGCGTCGACGCGTCCGACGCAACAATTTTTTATCTTCCCTGCAGGAACGAAATGGACATGACTAGGTGAATTATTGTCGTTCTGCTCGACGGATACAAAGAGAGAATACCAAACCTTTTAGCGAATAGATACTCCAATAGCGTCGGTTCCCTTTGCTCGAATTTCGATTACGATCGGGCCTCGAAGCAGGCTTTAAACTTTCATAGGTAGACGCGTTACGTCACCGATATAGTGAACCTCCGCTGGCGTCGTTTGTTGCTCGTTCGCCGCGATTACTCATCCATGGCCAAGCGTTCCGTCCTTTCGTCATCGATCAGGAATGATAGGAAATCGTTGACCGGTTTCCACGCGAATACGCGCATTGTCGCAAGAATTCGGCTTGCAAAACGGCGAACGCCGGTTCTATGAAGGGGGAGGTTCCTGGAAGTGGCGATACGCGAGTCGCATTTCGAAGATACGGGGCTGTCGAGGCTGAGACGTACGCTAGAATCTCGAGTGCATATCCGCGTGCAGGCGCACGTTTACTGCGTGTGAGTAGAAAAAGACGAGGTGGAGCGTGTCGTCGGTGAACGCGAACGTTCGGAGTATGTATTCGGAGGCGAAGCGACGGGCCAAGTCGACCGGGGAACAGAGAACGGGGAAAGGAGTCCGTGGCGAGGAGGAAGAGGATGCCCCGAGATGCCGTTACTCCAAAGAGTCGCTCGGCCTAACCCAACCGAGAGAACCGACGAGTCGACGGGCCCGAATTCTTCCTCCTCCTCTTCTTCTTCTTCTTCTTCTTCTTCTTGTTATCGTTATTCTTTCCATCCAATGCTACTGACCTAATACGGTTCTTTTTCGCGACCGAGTCGCTTTCGCTCTATTCCCGTCTAAAGCCCGGTACCCACTTGTCTCCCGCAGCCGTCGCACGTCGTTGACACGAAATTCATTGAATTTTCATCGTACATAAATACAGATAACAGACAGTAATTAGCGACGACGAGGGATCGCGAGAAAAATTGACTTCTGACGACGCGGAAACGCGGTGCGACTCAGGTGGGTACCGGGCATAAACCAGGCGATAGGCCACGTTGTTTCCACTGTTACTTTCGTAACGCGTGAGAAGCGCGTCTCGGCGAAGAAATCGTGCGATGCGGTTGCGAAATAATCGACAAATGAGTCCTCGCGGGGAGTAATAAGTCACCTACGCTCGGGTATTCGTGGAAGCCGCGAATAGGTCAATCGTATGATGCCGCCGTAGGTGATTCGAGGGAAGAAGAATCGTCGCAGATTGGCCGTAAAATGAGAGAGACGAGCACGTACGGCACACGGTCCCGAAGTGCCCAGCGAGGGGTCTCGCGTGCCAGGTGACGGTGCTTTTCCAAAGCGTCGCATCGTTGACAGTTCTACCCGTAGCTAACCGTCCGCGTCCAGTATACGATGATCCCATCCCGTACAGTACCGTCGTCGCTCGATGTTTTTACAGTTATGGCCATCGCGCTGCGTTATAACAGTACATATACCCCTCTTCATAAGTCTTAGGACAGTTCCAACTACGCATTGTTTATCAAACCGTCTGACAAACACTGCGAATTAGTAATCGTCGGGGATTGCCTCGATTGAAAGATCGTAGTGAATCATTAGATAAATCATACGGCCGTAGCCGGCCAATAAATCATCAACAGTTTTAATGAAAGAATATATATATATATATGTATATATGTATATAAACAGTTTACCGCGCGAGGCGTCTTCGAGCATCCTTTCTCGTTTCCCACGCGCGTATCCTCGTCCCGTGTCCGGCGTTTTCTCGAAAAGAAAAGAGAAGAAATTAATTCGTGGAATGCGGGCTACCGTCGGCACGGCGACCTGCATTTCAAACACGAACGATAATCGATTACGAGAATGCTGTGGGCATCGCTCGATCGTCGAACCTCTTTGCATTCTATTTCAATCCCTTCCGAGCGAGCTATTTTTTTCCTCGTTTCAGCGAAATATAGGTCGAAACGAGACGAAGGGCTGGAAAAAGAAGCGGTTTATTCGTGACCGTATACGTTGTTTATATCCGATCTTATTTTTAACGCGCGGCGGCGGCGGCGGCTGCGCGCCGGAGTTCGGTTTTTAACGCGACGGCGGAATTCACGGCCGCGGCGGCGGCGGAAGGATAGGTTCGAAAGGGCCAAGCCCCCGGGTGCCTCGAACCCTGGCAGACTTATTCAGAGGTCAATCGACGCATCCGGCTCTAATTAATTGCCTTTCGTTGCTTTTAAAGAACCTGTATCCTGTCAATCAGACGTCGCGTCGCTGCGCGATAATAATTCGATTCTAGGGGGAAGGTTGTTGCCGCAGGAAACGGTCCGGGGCAACTCCGTTGAAACCACGTGTCGTTGCCGACTGGAAAACCCAGCGAATTCGTCGACCACTCTAAGAGCCTTTCTTATCTCTTTCTACGATAGTGCAACCGGATCTCCTGTTAAAAAAAGATAAAAGAACTCCGTCCGCGAGATCTCGTAGTTAACAGGCTGGTTTAAGAAGTTCGCTTCGCGATAAGAGAACCGTTTACTTTGAATCAGCCGAGTTGGCAAACGTAAACGCTATCTCGGGATTTAAAGGCGGCTCGACTCATCTGTTGGACTACGCACGCTTACTCTCGGCGTCTGCCGATCGTCCCATTCATCCGCCGCGGAGAATAAGATTGCGAAAGAGCTGGAAACTGGCGGCGGACCGGTGATTCGATTCGAGTCGAGTCACGTCGAGCCGATCCGAGCCGAGACCGGGCGAGACGAGACAAGCGATCGAGCGAGTTTACGAGCGTAGATCCGAAGCGAGCCTCTCCGGACCGGGTATGCGCGCCTGCAGCTGTTCGAAAATTCCAGCTGGGACTGGCCGGCATTCTTCCCCGGTATTTTCGATCCTAGCCCTCCTACTCCCGCTGTCTCCGCGCAGGTAGATCGCTCTCTTCTCTCTCTCGCTTGTCCACGGAATGGGAATATGATTTCGAAATTGTACCAGGAACGGGGAAACGGTTGTTCCGCCGGGCCGGTCGGCGCGATGGTACCTGTTGCGTGGACGATAAAACCGGAGAAACGTAGCGTGCACGTTATATGCACTCCGAAATAGTCGAGCGGAGCGGCGTTAAAGCTCGAACGACTCCGAGCTACAAACCGACCACCGGAAGTAGGCGTAATAACGAACTCCCATTGCCTATACGTGCTGGGAATGGGAATATGTACAATAACATTGTACGCACGGCACAAAGGTTTCTTTCCCTCCGACTGACTGCATCGCGCAGCTAGAATAATTTCCCCTTGATTTTAGTTTTCGAATAATATCGTGTCCTCTTCGCTTGTGTCAGAAGCCAGCGAATCACGGAGCGAACCGTACCTCTCCTGTTCGCTTCATCAATAAAGAATTGATTATCGATTCTTGATTCGAATTGAGACGTTTATAAATGGAATTGACGATTCGACCACGTGGGTGGCAATGACGTGATTCGGTCTTTTATTTGGGTACCTATAGGCAATAGAAATTATAAAAAGATTTTGATAGAGAGAGAAGAGAGAGAGAGAGATGTGAAGTAAGAATCTAACTGACAGTGGCTCGTCGGAGCGACAGGAAGTCGTATACGGCGTACGATGCATCGCCATGAATTCACTCGCAGTTACGGTATCGGCGTCCAATGGACGGTAAGTGGTGACCTTCACCCACCGGTATTCATCGGCATTAACCCGACTTCCGTACGGAATATACGACTCGATGACTACACCCATTTCGCAGGAACTCTTCTCTTCTGAGCTTTCAGATTTGTTTTATCGTCGGTAGAAGTGCGGAATAATAATGCAGAATTTAATGACTTACATTTTCGGGCTGCGACGATCGCCTCTGCCGCGGTACACAGAAGAGCGGCACGCCGCTCTCTCGCTTCTTCTCCAATATAGCGGCTTCCGGATCGAACTAGATACACAAAACGAATCGTATCGGTCACCAACGCACCACGTATCCAGGGTGTATGTCGCTTCTTCTCGGAACAGATCCTCCTCGCACAGAATCACTGACGACGAACGAGTTTATCCGTGCGATCGAGTACCGATCGCGCACTCGCGACGGGCCTCCACTCGCGATCTACGCGTCGAGCATTAAAATCGCCTGGCTCGGGATTGAAACTCGATTCCGTCGATCGAGCCTGTGCCCCGGAGTCGTCGCCGTCGACTCGCTTCGCGTCGCGTCGTTTCAATTACACACCTAGATCTTTTTTTTACAATCGTTCTCCTTTCTATTCGCGACGATTTTTTTTTTTTTTCACCACGTACCACGTTACGTGTCGTACGCGCGGTCCTCAGGTATGTTGCATGTTAATCGAACGAGCCGTTGCATTTTCACGGAACCGACGCGACGTGTCCGCCTCTTTCAGAAGGTTCGTCAACCCGGAGTCACCGTGTCTGACTTCGCCGCGCTGATACCACCAATTTTTAATGCGCCTCCGGTGGAAGCCCGAGGATCGGAGGTCGAACCGATCGGATTCGCAACCACGCGTGACGTTTGCTCGGTAAATCGTGCCCGATGGCGAACAGAGGAATGATCGTACACAAAAAACGTTGAGATCACGACGCTAACAGGTTGCGCGCCGCACAACGACTGGAGTTCGCTCCTACAGGGACGCGCATCGGTGTCCCCACTCTGAGCTCTGAGCTCGGAACTCCGATCCGATCGGCTTCGACTTCGACGCTCGGTCCCGCACGGCCCCAAGTCCGAGCTGGGTATTCCTTTCGAACTTGAATCACGAGGATCCTTNCTTTTTTTACAATCGTTCTCCTTTCTATTCGCGACGATTTTTTTTTTTTCACCACGTACCACGTTACGCGTCGTACGCGCGGTCCTCAGGTATGTTGCACGTTAATCGAACGAGCCGTTGCATTTTCACGGAACCGACGCGACGTGTCCGCCTCTTTCAGAAGGTTCGTCAACCCGGAGTCACCGTGTCTAACTTCGCCGCGCTGATACCAACAATTTTTAATGCGCCTCCGGTGGAAGCCCGAGGATCGGAGGTCGAACCGATCGGATTCGCAACCACGCGTGACGTTTGCTCGGTAAATCGTGCCCGATGGCGAACAGAGGAATGATCGTACACAAAAAACGTTGAGATCACGACGCTAACAGGTTGCGCGCCGCACAACGACTGGAGTTCGCTCCTACAGGGACGCGCATCGGTGTCCCCACTCTGAGCTCTGAGCTCGGAACTCCGATCCGATCGGCTTCGACTTCGACGCTCGGTCCCGCACGGCCCCAAGTCCGAGCTGGGTATTCCTTTCGAACTTGAATCACGAGGATCCTTACATTGCCGACAATCGAGAACGGAGCTGCTCATTAAATATTAAATCTCTAAATAATGAATAAATTAAAATATTGGAAGACGAACTTTCGAATATGAGCGATCGAAACTTGGTTTTTCCATACTTATGTCAAAAGCACAGTTCGTGTGGCTGGAATTCCCTTACGTGTCCTACACGACACGCAACTACCCACGCTAATTAGTCCGTTTTCATTGTCTTTGCTCCTAACTATTCATACCGCTTCCGTTTCCGCTTCCCCTCTGCGCCGTTTCGGACGGTTTTAAAGTAAGAGGCTGGATCACTTATCGCGAACGAAATGAAACGAAGGTGTACCGTTTCGAAACAACAGCTTTATAAACCCGTTGAATAGGGTGGAGTGTTATCATTGGGACGTCCCGAGAGCACCCTCCTCCGTTATCGTCATCGCTGCCGTCGCGCACACCCTTTTTACGGAGGGACGCAAATACCTGCGCGTGCGACCACGCTTAATTTCGCTAAAACGCAACGCGAGTAATAAACTGGTCTAGACTCACGGTCTGGATTACAGTAGTTCGGTTTTGAATGCGTGGGCGGCCGGTGTGGGAGTGCCGACGAACGTTCGGCCGGCGGATGAATGAAAACGCACGTGTGGGCCTACGGCTTCCTTCCTCGAACTATGTACCTACGTACGCGCGTAATAAACGCTCGGAATTTTACCGAATTGAACGGCTCGATACACGCGAGGCGGATGTCAGCTTCACCTGCGAATTCTTCTTTCCCGGACGTAATCACTCACTTTTTTGCGAAATGTACAGCACGGTTTATATTCGCTTTTTAATCGAAACTATCGAATCTGAAAATTACGTTGAGGGCAATGACATTCCGTCGATTCTTTAATCCTATCGAGACTCCGTACAAGGGCTTCATGGAACGTTTCTCGTGAAAGCGCGTTGCTGTAAAGCCGTAAATTGTGAACAGGAGTGGAAGCGATAGGATACATTTTTGTAACATGTATAGATTTATTTGTACAACGTAGCAAATATTTATATATACTTGTGTTAATAGGGGACCGAGTCCGGGTCGTCCAGATTTTCTACTAGCTGTTCTATATATTGATCATCTTGATCTTCCATTTCTCTGCCCTCCTTGTCGTTCTCCACGAGATTGAATATCGGTATCGGTCTCCTTCTCCTAGCAGCCATTTCGATCTTTTTAACCACGGCTATTTCTCCTGGCCTCGAAATAAAATTTGTTACTCTCGAATCACCTACGGTGCCTACTCTGCCAGTTCTCCCACATCTGAATAAAATCGATAACACGTTTTTATTTATCCGAATACGATGAGTAACGTTTAATTTACCATACCTGTGAACGTAATCGGCCGTATCCAATGGAAAATCGTAATTTAATATGTGATTGACCATTAATGTGTCCAAGCCTCTGGATCCTCCGTTCGTCGTCGACAGGACCATCGTTTTACCGTTCAAAAATTCTCCGTATTTTCCCTTGCGAACTTGTAACGACATGTCGCCGTGCAAATTCGTCACCGAGACTCCACAGTCTTGTAAAAAACACGCGAGCCAGTATGAAGTACTGTTACGATTACTGAACACGATGACTCGTTGCTTCTTCAACGTTTTCGGTTTTATGAATTTCAGAAGTTCTGATGGTTTCTGGCTGGGGATTAATCGCACGAATTTTTGCGGCACCAATATTTTGTGTAGCTTTTCCGTCGTGACGCGATGCAGGGAATCCGGCTGCCACCAAAATCATTCGTTATGCTTTTGGATATCGTAATTGTAAGAATGCAAAAATGAAACTTACGTTTACGATGCCCTGTAGAACGTCATCCAACTGTGAGGGAATTGTCGCGGAAGCTAAAACTATTTGTGCTGTATCAGGAAACGTATTCGTGGTTGCACTTCGACTGAATCCAACCTGCATAAAATACACTAGTATCTTAATGTTTTCTTATTATTTACTATCAGGTATCTATTTTACTTTCTTGATTTTACGTACAGATATTCTCTTCATGAATACTCTTAATTTCTCTGCGAATGTGGAGTGAAACAGAGAGTCTGCTTCATCTAGGACCATGTATCTGACGAATTTCAGATCGTACACACCAAATGTTGTCAATTTACTGATGACCCCAAAGCTGCAAACGAGAACATCTACGTCACCAGCAGGAGGATTCATTATCATTCTCTTTGTTCTTCCACCAGTGATTATTTTCGTTTTAATATCAAGGCCCTTACTCACTTTTAATAATTCTAACTGGAATGAGATTACTGTTTATTAAATTAACAAATTAATGCGTTCTTGTGAACATACCGCGATTTGTATGGTCAGTTCTCTGGAAGGAGTTATGATTAAAGCTAATGGGCAGTTTATATCCCTTTTAGTGTTTTCCTTCCATTCCAAAACTTTTTCTACCATCGGCAGAAGGTAGGCTAATGTCTTTCCACATCCTGTCTCTGCAGCCATTAATACATTATGCCCTTCATAAAGTTTCGGTATCCCTAAATTTTGGATGTTCAAGGGTTTAATTAAATCCATATTCTCTAAATTTTTACACAGATTAGGATTAAAACCAAAGTCGTTGAACGTTTCAAAATCGATGACATCATGGTTTGCTAAGTCAGCCTAGAAAATGGATTATGTTATTGTTGTCTGAACTAAAGGAAGAGGACGCAGAATATTTCTATTACAAAGAAGACATACATTTTCGTAAGGATATATAAAGAAATGATCGTCTCTCGATTTTCTATTATCCCATCCATGGGACACTAACACCGGTTTGTGTCTATTGAACGTGTCATCCTGATAGAAATCGAACTTGCTGTTTTTACACTTTATAATCGGGATTCTATCCTTCTTAGGTTTCACATCGCTTCGAAATACTTCATCTTTGTCAAATTTCGTTTTAGTTCGTACTCTTGCCTAAATCGGGAGTATCGTTTAAGTTGAAGCATGGTAAACAGAAACGTAAGGTTAATTTGTACATACGTAGTGTCTGCAGATATTAACGACAGTATCCACGTTTTTACAACTCACGTAACGAAATTGAGACAACATTTTGTATAATAAGAAAACGAAAATGATCTGCACATAACACGAACCGCGGAACTGTTTAAATATATTTCAGAGATTGAACGACGCACAGCAATCAGTTAAAAAACTATACAGTAGGCAGTACTGGAATATAATGAAAAGAAAATGTATTAATTGGTTTTTCTCCAAAAAACTGGCAAAAAGATTGTACAATTGTTACATACATTACGTATTGAATACGTATTTACTTATTTTCATAACAAACTTCTTACTGCCCGGTGCCACACCGAGCAAGTCTCTGGATAAAATAGGATTCGAGAAATTGTTTATAACTTTAAAACGATAGCACGTGTTGTAATAAAGTAGAAATATATCATTTCTTCGAATTATCAGCTTTAATTTAATTTAAATCATACAAATAATACAAGCGGATCTCTAATTTGTACATGCAGTCTGATATTCGAACATGTGGCGCCATCTAACGGACTGAAGTCGCGAACTAAGCGTTCTGATTTACGTATTAAAAAGAAATAATTTTCCTGACAAGTTTAAGCAGACGATTTGGATTTTTAATGATATCAACCTTATTCGTTAACATATCTCAATGAAACTTCGGGGACATTTAGAGGGGCCCTTTTTCAACATGTCTCTATAGTTTTGTCAAAATCGGTACGTCAAAAACCGAGATATTTGCATTTTTCTCTAAATCGTCTCGTTTTGTCTGGAATTTGAACGTGTGGCGCCATCTAGCGGACTGGAGTCGCGAACTAAGCGTTCTGATTTACGTATTAAAAAGAAATAATTTTCCTGACAAGTTTAAGCAGACGATTTGGATTTTTAATGATATCAACCTTATTCGTTAACATATCTCAATGAAACTTCGGGGACATTTAGAGGGGTCCTTTTTGAACATACCTCTATAGTTTTGTCAAAATCGATACGTCAAAAACCGATTGATATAATTAAAAATCCAAATGGTCTGCTGGAACTTGTCAGGAAAAGTATTTCTTTTTAATATGTAAATCAGAACGCTTAGTTCGCGACTCCAGTCCGCTAGATGGCGCCACACGTTCAAATTCCAGACAAAACTAGACGATTTAGAAAAAAATGCAAATATCTCGGTTTCTGACGTACCGATTTTGACAAAAATATAGAGGCATGTTCAAAAAGGGCCCCTCTAAATGTCCCCCAAGTTTCATTAAGATATGTTGACGAGTATGATTGATACAATTAAAAATCCAAATCGGCGACTGAAACTTGTCAGGAAAAGTATTTCTTTTTAATACGTAAATCAGAACACTTAGTTCGCGACTCCAGTCCGCTAGATGGCGCCACACGTTCAAATCCCAGGCAAAATGAGACGATTTAGAATAAAAAGCGAATATCTCGGTTTTTGACGTACCGATTTTGACAAAAATATAGAGGCATNAACGCTTAGTTCGCGACTCCAGTCCGCTAGATGGCGCCACACGTTCAAATCCCAGGCAAAATGAGACAATTTAGAATAAAAAGCGAATATCTCGGTTTTTGACGTACCGATTTTGACAAAACTATAGAGGCATGTTCATAAAGGGTCTCTCTAAATGTCCCCGAAGTTTCATTAAGATACGTTAACGAGGACGATTGATATAATTAAAAATCTACATCGGGGACTGAAACTTGTCAGGAGAAGTATTTCTTTTTAATTAATACGTAAATCAGAACGCTTAGTTCGCGACTCCAGTCCGCTAGATGGTGCCACGTTCGGTTGGCTGCAGTTTCGGCAGGCTTCGCCAAAAGTGGCGCAATTTCTGGCGTAGCGTTTCTGGCTGCATGTGGCACGAGATGCATGAGTGCAATTGTTAATTGAATTATTTCTCTTAATACTTATTGTCAATAGATGAAATCATGTCAAAACAGAACACGTTGTTTAATTACTTTAGTTCGCCTAAAGCTTCAAAGAAGCCGGAGAGGGAGCAACCAATATCTGAGGCAACTACACCGAAGAGGCCCAGAATACAAAAGGACAAAGGTATTTTAGAAATTTTAAAAATGATTCGTATACTAGAAATTGGTATCACTTTTTCTAACGGGGCGTGCGATGAAATGTGATTTTTTGGACCACATGCCTCTGCCTGACACAAAAGTAAAATAGAGAAAGTGTTGTAATCAGATAAATTAACATTAACTGTTTATCCATAATACTGATTTTTTATTTTGCTTGTCGATTACTTACAATAAATTTATTACATTATCTAAAGCCGTCTATGTACTGTTATGTAAGCAACGTAATTTCCTTTGTTAGCTATAACGAAAACTCCGAGCAAGGGCAAAGAGAATAAGAAGGTCCCAGATCGAAAAAGAATTTATGTAGAAGATGATGATGAGGAAGACCCAGATAAAAAGAAAGATAGCAAACCGAGGCAGTCAAAGAAACCCAGATTAGTAATACCAGATGTTGAATCTGGTGATGATTCTGAAGATGATTACAAACCTGGTTTGTATTGAATATTATATTATAATTTATCAATTTTTAGCTTCAGGACAAATATTGATCAAACTCTTTGCGTTTAGATCCACAGGAAGAATCTGAGTCTGAGCCTGAGTCNATATTATAATTTATCAATTTTTAGCTTCAGGACAAATATTGATCAAACTATTTGCGTTTAGATCCACAGGAAGAATCTGAGTCTGAGCCTGAGTCTGAGCCTGAAAGTGAGCCAGCATCAGAATTGGAAGAATCAAGCGAGGAGAAAGAATCACCTGTAGTGAAAAAAGTAAACAATTGATCATTTTGTATAAAAACTTTTCCACATTGATTGTCTGATATAATTTGTTATTTTCAGAAGAAAAAAAGTGCCCCTAAAAGCAAATACTACGTGCAACGACCATCGCGAGATGTAAAAGGATTTGTTAAGACTGTAAGTTTAAAAATTAATTTACTTCACTGAGTATACGTAAACGCAGTTCAATCATGTTAATAATTAAATAGGAGAAGGCAGAATCGACGAGTGGTCGGTCAACAGGACGATCTAATAATAAGACAGCCGGTGAGCAACAGACGCGTCCTCCTGTGACGAATAACTCATCTCGATCTTGGCCTCATTTGAAGTATGATTTCCTCCAACCTGATAAAATAAGAGATATCAAGGGAAAAACACCGGATGATCCTGATTACGATCCCAGGACACTTTATGTGCCGCTAGATTTCTTGAATAGACAGACTCCAGCCATGAGACAATGGTGGGAAATGAAGAGCCAACATTTTGACACTGTCTTGTTTTTTAAAGTAGGCAAGTTTTACGAATTGTACCACATGGACGCTGTGATCGGGGTTAACGAGCTGAGTCTTACGTTCATGAGAGGTGAATTCGCTCATTCCGGCTTCCCTGAAGTGGGATACGGCCGTTTTTCTGCAAGTCTCATAGAGAAAGGACATAAAGTGGCCAGGGTCGAACAAACAGAGAATCCTGAAATGATGACCGAGCGTTGCAAAAAAAGTAAGGCATTGAAATACAGCGTTTATTACGTTTATCGATTAACGATGTAATCCTATTTTTGGTCTCCAGTGAGCAAACCAACGAAATTTGACAAAGTAGTTAAAAGAGAGATTTGCCAAATAAGTACCAAAGGCACGAAGGTATACACTGCAATGGACATAGAGCCAGCTTCGTCGAATGCCAGTTACTTATTATCGCTAGTTGAAAAATCCGAGTCATACAAGACTTACTATGGAGTATGCTTCGTGGACACTACCATAGGTGATTTTTATCTGGGTCAATTCGAAGATGACCGCTGCACGTCTAGACTGTTGACTCTGCTGGCGCATCACCCACCTGTCCATATCGTCTATCAACGCGGAAATTTATCAGAAAAGACAGTGCAACTGTTGAACAGCTCTCTGGCAACCTGTTTTAAGGAACCATTGCGCGAGTCTCAATTTTTTTCGCCCACGACTGCGTTGAAAGTAAGTGTACTTACGTCGAAGGCTTCAGAATTGCATTCCATTTATTACAACTTCTTTTGTCTAGAAACTTCATGAAGGGGATTACTTCAAGAAGTCTGACAACTTCGAATGGCCCGAAGGTCTGCGGCCGTATCTTCATCCAGGTAATGATTTTTACTATATCTCATAAATAAAAAATTCAAACATTCGTTAATGTTTTACTTTAACTCTTGTTCAGGCGACAGTTTGGGTTTGACTCCGGCAGATGATAAAGAATTGGCGGTTCATGCTCTGGGCGGCTGTCTATTTTTACTTAAAGACTATTTGTTGGAACAACAATTATTAGCGCAGGGACGCTTCAGAACTTACGTTCCTCCTGACTCTTCGGTTGTGCCCACGACTTCGAAGTCTGGCATCCTTGCAAATAACATGGTAATTACAAGCTTTATTTAATCATACATTTCTACAGATAATTTGACGTTTAAAATTATTAGGTATTGGACGCAATCACGATTCGCAATTTGAGAATCTTCGGCGACGGTTCTCTGTACAAACTATTGGATCGTTGTAGCAGCGCGTTCGGAAAGAGGTACGCGTAAAACGAAACTTGATTTCTTATTTTATTGTGACCGATTTTATTTGGTTTCAGATTATTACGTGAATTGGTGTGCAGGCCCTCGTGCCGTAAAGAAGTAATAATCGAACGTCAAGAAGCTATAAAAGAACTGACAGAAAATAATGATGTTGTGCAAAATGCTCTTACCTTGTTGTCTGGAATTCCTGATCTTGAAAGATTGCTCAGCAAGTGAGTCAGAGTTTACATTAAAATTTAATGAGAGCATTCGTTTTTCTTAGAACGATATGATTTTAGAATACACTCGCATGGAAGTGCAGCGAGAATGAAGAATCATCCCGATGGCAGAGCGATCATGTTCGAGGCTAATACGTATTCAAAGAGAAAAATCATGGACCTTATTAAGACTTTAAATGGATTCGAGACTATCTTGAAAGTAATCGATTTGTTCCAAGGTAATTACCCTACTTGGCTTTAACAGTAATTGCTAATTATAGCGCGACGGGTTTAAAAAATATATTCCTTTTTCAGACTTTGAGAGCGCGTTGATACGCCGATCTATTAGACTGGAACCAGATGGCGAATTTCCTTCTTTACAAGATACTTTAGAGTATTTCAAGGTAATTAATCTCTTATTTAATGCGGTACTAACGGAGCCTGATTCGATCTTAAATGTTCCAGACCGCGTTTGATCACGAGGAAGCCAAGAAGCTGGGCAATATCCAGCCAAAAAAAGGAGTCGATGCTGATTACGATTCCGCGATGTTAGAACTCGAGCAAATAAAATCAGACGCGGAAGACTACCTGCAAAAGCAGAGAAAACACTTTGGCGTGAAAGTTACGTACCACGGATCAGATAAAAAGCGTTATCAGCTGGAGGTTCCGGAATCAGCAGTGAAGAAAATCGGTTCCGGCTACGAGCTTCAATCGCAGAGGAAAGGATTCAAGCGCTATTACACTGCCGAAACTAGGGTACTCGTCTTTCTCGATAACACATTAAATTAATCGAAAAAGAATGAGGAAATTTGAATCGTATGTCAACAGGAATTGTTGAGGAGACAAATAAAAGCGGAAGAACACAGGAACAATATATTAAAGGATCTGAACAGAAGAGTGTTCGCACAATTCAGCGAGAAGCACGAAATGTGGAGCGTGGCTGTACAAAAAATCTCTCTCTTAGACGTCCTGATCTCCCTCTCGCTATATGCTTCCAGCGACGACATGTGCATACCAGAAATCAACGACGGTTCCGAGGAGAAGGTACGTATTCCAAACTAGCACCGTTGAACAAATTTCAACATATAATCATCTATTTTGCAGGTATTTACTGAGATCAGAGATGGACGGCATCCGTGTATCCCTGTTGATAATTTCATACCGAACGATACTTTGATGGGAGCAGAAGATTCTCCCTATTTCATAATTTTAACTGGACCGAACATGGGTGGTAAAACAACGTTGATGCGTCAAGTGGCGATTATCACTATAATAGCTCAAATTGTACGACGATGTTCCTCTCAAGTATTGCATTTCGAACTGCAGATCTGAAGTTGAGCTCATCATTTTACAGGGAAGCTTCGTTCCTGCCAGTTCCTGTCGTTTAACATTGGTAGATCGGATTTTCACGAGGTTGGGAGCATGCGACAATATCATAGCTGGCCAGAGTACTTTCTTGGTTGAACTGAAAGAAACTGCCGCCATACTGCAACACGCGACGCCGCATTCACTCGTCCTGCTAGACGAATTGGGTAAATTACTTATATTATTATAATATTTTAATTTCAGGAATGAATATGTTAACAAAAATGATATCATCTGTAGGACGCGGTACGGCGACATTCGATGGCACGGCCATAGCCGCTTCAGTTGTGGACGCGCTTGTAAAATTGAATTGTCGAACTCTGTTCTCCACTCACTATCATTCCTTAGTGAAAGATTACAAAGATAATAAAAATATCAGACTGGCTCACATGGTACGTAATCTTTTACTGTTTTATTTAAACATGCATTAATCTTCATTTTTATTCCTTATAGGCGTGTATGGTAGAAAACGAAGAAGTAATACTGCCTCAGAAGGATGACGATGAAAATGATATGTCTCAGGAGACAGTGACGTTCTTGTATAAGCTCACCGACGGAGCTTGTCCGAAATCTTACGGTTTCAATGCTGCTCGATTAGCTAAGGTGCCAACAGAAGTTATAATTAGGGCATACGAGATCTCGAAGGCGTTCGAACGACAAGTGAAGGAGAAACATTTGTTCCGTTCCCTGTGCGGAGCAGCGAACGGAGCAGCCATAAGGGAGATGCTCAGCGCGATGTAAAAATGCATATATAAGTTCGTACAGGTATATGAACCTATTATATCTATTTACAGTTACAGTATTATTTACATGTTCCTTTACCTGCTTTATGTTACCTCAATTTATACATTTCGATACTGAAATCAGTGTATTTTTTGATAATAAACTCTTGAGTACCGATGTTACCTGAGTTTTTTTTTTACCTTGGTTCGAATCAATGGACGAGGAGAATGGTTGTTGCTTATAAAATTTTATTAATTAATGCCAGAGTACAAAAGGGCTACTTATGAGACGAGAATACGATGCGATACAAACAATATACGATTTCACTTTGCTATTTTCACATCAAATCGAGGATCATTTCCGTCTTTTCGTTTTTCTATTCCAGAACGTAAATAGAAATCGTGTGCACAAGAATCATACCGTAAAACAATAAATACAATTCCTTACACATTATCGTGAAACACAAGAAGCAGCTAGTGGTGAATGATTATTTAAAGAAGAAGGATGAACGATTATCGATTACTTCGTCCGACAGAATTGAGATACGAAGTGTATCTGGTTTTAAGAGGACACGAATAGAACGATTAAATAGGATCGACCGATCGGTACACGTTCGTGTACTCTACACAGAGTAGATCGAGCGACTTAAGAATATCCGCGGACTTTGCTGAAATATGCGTTTAGTGACAGGACGATCCTTTCCGTTTCGAGAATTTTCAATTAGATTTCAACTTAACGGGACCAGCAAAACAAGAAACCGTGCTCTCTATTAAAATTACGCGAACGATACTCATGCAGAAGAAAGAACTAGAATACGATTATATGAAAAAAAGGCACGAAAATTAGAAGAAAGCANTACACGTTCATGTACTCTACACAGAGTAGATCGAGCGACTTAAGAATATTCGCGGACTTTGCTGAAATATGCGTTTAGTGACAGGACGATCCTTTCCGTTTCAAGAATTTTCAATTAGATTTCAACTTAACGGGACCAGCAAAACAAGAAACCGTGCTCTCTATTAAAATTACGCGAACAATACTCATGCAGAAGAAAGAACTAGAATACGATTATATGAAAAAAAGGCACGAAAATTAGAAGAAAGAACTTGACCTTAAATTTTTCTTTTTTTTTTGTTGTCGGGTTACATACAGTTTCAATATTATTTATCGTTATTATTTATGTTATTAATACCTTTTTCTCATCTGAATAACATATGCCTACGTCTAATATACAATTCCGAGGTTCGACGAACGCTGTGTCTAACTTTAGTAATTATAATTATATTCGCGAGTCGGGCGCGTTCTTTCTCTCTCTCTCTCTTTCTCTCTTTTTTTCTTTCTCCCAGGACGTTCGCGTTTTCAATGAAATTTTTGCTACACCTCAATTGATTACGAAATTTACTCTTCCCCATCTCAAGTAGAAACCGATCGATCAACTGTTTCCAGATTCTCAGCCTGTCCGAAATTATTTGCCGGATTCTATTCTCATTCCTACGTGAAAAAAAAAAGTTCCACTCGCGAAAAACAGGACAAAAAGATAATACGATCACTTATATCGGTCTTTTGTTTCTTTCTCTCTCCTCTTGTGAATCCCACACTCCGCTCTTCCTCTCTCCCTCCCAACTTATCCCTCTCTTTTATAAAAACGAATGATCCAAAAAAGAATACCTCGACGGGTAACACGATTTAAAAATACCATAGAAAGACGCGGCTTGAAAAAGAGAACGGAACGAAAAAACGAGGAACCAATCATTCTGAAACTGTGGAATAGGGAAATTTGAACAAGGATCCGGTGTTTCTTTCTTAATTCAGCACTGGAAGGGTTCGACGGCGCCGACCAAGAGGAGGATGCCGACCAGAGGATTGCCCCGGCTACCAGATTTTACCACAATCCGGACGAGAAGCCACCGGGGGGCACGCGTGTGCGTGCCGGGGCCTTGGCCGCGGGCGACGTGTCGGTCGACGATTTCTCGCTGGAATTCGAGCTCGATATCCCATTCTGCACGGCGGGCCCGTTCTTCTGCGGCGCCTCTGCGTAGCCAGTTCCGGTTACCGGGTTACCATCTGCGAAAAACAATTTCCACCCTTCAGTCCTTCGCCCAATAAACCGTTCGTCCAAGTAGACGAGAGGATCGATCGGTTCTGGCACACTATGACAGAATGAATTGCTAACAGTAAGACGATTGAACGTATGAAAGAATTTTAGGAGCCTCACTGAATAAAAAGATAAGGGAACACTTAAGAGCATTGAAAAACGTCTGATAACGGCTGTAGATTTTAACAAGATCTCTAGTGGCATTTAATTACACAGGAGACTATGCCGTGTGACCGTAAACGTATCTACAAACTCCTATCGGAATGATTTCTCCGCACGAACCAGTAGTAGTAGTGGTAGTAGTAGTAGTAGCATGCAATAATTATCGGGAGCATGAAAAACAGTCTTTACGGATCACCGTTACCGTTTAATCCAATCGCAAAAAACAGAAGAGAAATCAACTAATCTATAACGGCAACGTACATACGCAGAGCCCAGTCACGTTATTGTATGCCTGATATCTGCAGTACCGTCATATCGAGAATTTCACATGCTGGTTTTCCCTCGATTTCCCTGTGCAGTTTCCCGCGGGGGAAAGGGGGACGACGGGGAGGAGACGCGGGGATAATTCGCTCGACGCGGCGGGCAATTAACAGTAAAAACGTAACCGGTCGGTACCGATGAAGAGAAACGCTCGGGAATTCGTGAGGACTTACTGTGCTACGAGACAACGAACACGACTACATCGACTACGTACAATGCCAACTTACCGTACTATAATACAGACTATTTTGTGTATAAGTGACCTATGGGAGTGTAAATGGAATGAAACAAACGGGATCAACTAAATACTAAAATCAAACCCATCGTACCAATTCTGAAACTAATATCATGAAATAAAATATATACAAGAAATGAACACATTGTAAAAAAAGTCAGGTAGAGTCCAATCCTGTGAATTCGTTGACTCTGTGTAAGGAATGGTAAAAAAATAAACATTTTCATGTAGCACCGTCCAAAAATATTAAACATACGATTAGCATAAAAGAATTTATGTGTGGTAAACAACAGAATGAGTCACAATATTTCTGATTCATCCTGGTATGGTCAAACGGCATCAATAATCCCGAAGCAGACAGGACCGCAATAAAATATTCATGTAGCCCCTGCTATTACCCGAATCAAAACAAAATCGTGGCATTCTCCCAGCACGTCATATTTCACCCCAACGGATAGGGGTTGACGTCCCATTCACCGAATCTATACCTTGATCCCATATATCTCTCCCTCTGTCACGGACTTTCGTTTATCTTTGACAGAAGTCCCTTTATATAACCGACTCAGAACATTGAGAGAAATAAATAGAGGGTGAGAAAGACAAATATAATAATTCTTTGATTTTATTAGACTTTCGTTTCTATTTCACAGAAAATCCCTTGTATAAATATTCGATTAAGTATTATTTTTTTAATAATGAGAGATTTTATTAATAGTAAATCCAGGATGAAATAAAAGAATATTACTCATAGAATATTGAGAAAAATAAATAGAAGATGAGAAAAATAAATATAATAATTCTTTGATATTATTAGACTTCCGTTTGTTCTTTAGAAAAATTCCTTCATTAAGAGATTCTATTAATAGTAAATGCAGGCTGAAACAAAGAAATATTATAGTACTTTTATATCGTTGGACGGTGCTAAGTAATCATTTTTCCAGTAAATGGATGAAAATAAATGAGGTGATACCAAGACGGCTGGTCGTCTTTTCTCTCATTTTTTCCGGGCAAAACTGAGAATAAGAATGGGTAAACGTTACCTCGACACCTTCGTGCGCTGCGTCTGACGGGCGTCACGTCGACTCCGTCTCCGGTGACCGGGTTGCGAGTTAAGCAGGACGATCCACCTGGCAGAGGTTTTCGAGCGGGTAGGAAGGCACGGGAGGACGACACGTTTGTTTCGCACGCCGGTGCACGCAAAGCGGACACGAGGCCAGAAATTCACCATCACCACCACCACCACCCCCATGCACCGACACACAGGTAAGTACCAAAACCCACAACACCGTCACCCAACTCGACATAATTCGTGTTAGTGCGCGCGACTGTTTGCACAGACGAATCGAGCGTACTCGTGTTTGTTCTACCGTCGACTGTTAACTCTTCAACTTTTCCCATAGCCGTTTGGCAAACTTCAAAGAATGCCTCAATATGGATTTAAAATCATTGTCTTTAACTTCGACTACCAAAACTTCATTTTTTTTTCATAGCCGTTTGGCAAACTTCAAAGTATAAAAAATTAATTGTCTGATTTTTTATATGAGTACCTCGGATTCGTTCGTGCGAAGAGAAACGAGCACGGAAATGAGAAAGAAATTAAAAAACATTATATTGTACTACGTTTGTGTAAAGCGAGCAAAGCAAGAGATGAGAGTTTCGAAAACAAACGAAAAAAAAAATAGCAATTATAATACTGATAAGAGTAAGATCGTCACACGTGTAAGATGCAAGCAATGACAAACGTGGTGAAATCATCGGGGCAATGCAAATAAGACGCGTCAGTAAAATGACTAATCTGATCCGGAAGAAATAAATGTATCACTTCTCCATGGGCTTTATTTTGCAAATACGTCTTATGAAAAAGGAAACTCTGTTATCTCTTAATGGATTTGTCGCAAGCAGAGAGTTTAAACTCGAGAACTTAAGTGGGTGAAATCAGCGCGAGGACTGGTAATTGAAACAGAAAGTGTGGGACGTGTGTCGTGTAATCTACTTGAACATGTATCTTTTTTTTCCACACTTACGAAATCGTTTGATTCTCCTAAAAGCTGCTTGCGAACAATTCAAGAGGACGACTTGGTAAAAGCTCTAGATTAGTCACACAGAATAAAAGAAAAAAGAAACAAAGGAGGTATTCGTTCGTGTCTCGCTAGCTCCAGAATCGTTTCATCAATATTATTGCGAATTCAATCGTGATCCGACGTGTTAATCCCATAAAGAGCCTGCGATACACAGACGCGTGCTTCCCGGTAGCTCGAATACAGTGCGAGTTCACTCAGGTATCAGATATGTTTCTCAGATTCACTCAGTTTGAGCAGATATGAAGTCAAGAATTTAATTCGTATATAACTTGATTCGATGGTTGAAAGCTTCGGAAACTCGCACGGTATGTCAGCAGTCGACCTGAGCAGAAAGATAGTGAGGTAGGCAGAGTGAGATCCGATTCTCGAGTGAGAGAAGGGTGGAGGCGTGGGATGCGGGCGGTTGGACGAGAGATCGGAGTAGTCGAAAAGACACCCTTACCTGTGACATCGTTGGTGTAATTGTTGCCATTGGTGGCCGCGTATCCGTTGAGCACGGCCGTGATCGAGTCCGTGCTGCCGATGCTCTTAGCGGGCGACGTCGCGGCGCCGGACGACACCGATGAGGACGTCGAATCCCCGCTGAGAGATATATTGCTGCGCATGTGATATTTCGCGTTTGGGGTGGTGGGTGGGGCATCGGGAGGGCCAAACAGGCGATTGTATGAATCATTACCGGGCTTGTTACGCGGCGTTTCGTTGCTGCTGTTGCTGTTCGCCGTTTCCCCGAACAACGTCGAGCCCAGCTGCGACTGCTGGTGGTTCTTCACGCGGCGGGGGCTCGTCTCGTCGGGCGCAGCGCCGAAAATGTCGCTACTTCCGCCACCAGGGGGTTTCAACACCCTGAAACAAATCAAACAAACACACGACGTTAATCGAAAAAGCAACGTGCCGAGTATATCGGGGCATGACTGGAAGACGACGGATCGGTATGAAGACGTCGTCTGAAAAGGTTGTAGACGCGCGTTCGATGAAACTTCTTAGTCATGTAGACGGCCAGTCGAGTCAGCCACTTCCGAGGCGAAAAGGGGGTTGGGGCGGCATTGTTCTCGGGCGACGCGGGAACAAAACAAGGCTGCGGGCCCCCACGAACGGAAGGACTCGATCCAATTTGCTCGATAAATCTACGCTGATTTCTGCGTAACGAGGGTCGCGCGCGCCCGCCCGCCCGTCCGATGGGTGGCACGCGCGCTCCGTCGCGTGCTCCGCGTAAGGACGGACCGGGAAAGGGAGGATGAAAGAGCGACGACGAAAAAACAGCGAGAGGGGACCTCGCCAGGACGAGCAATTAAAACTATGGAAAGCATTCTTTATTCCTACGAGCTGCGGGGGAGCCCGGCTTTTTTACGGACCCGCTGCAATTAGACGGAGAACCGGTCGTGCGTGACTTTTTTTAGTTTACGTTTTTTTCAGGGGTGCTTCGAGCGCTGCCCCTGGAAATAATTTTTCGTCAATACCTCGGGCGAGGGACATTTGCCAAATGAAAACGGGAGGATGATTGTGTCATTTCGTTGCGTCGGTCGAAAGCTCTTAGTCAGAGGCACTCGAATTCAGAAGTTATCCCCCGCGCCGATCGCCGCTCTCTCTCGCTCGCAAACAGATTTTCTAATTAAGTTCAATCAACATTCCTATGGAACGCATTAGATCGTTCTATCGAGCGTGTCGAATGCCTCATCCCATCGGCCGACAAGACGTCGTTAACTCGCGATCGATCGTCTTAAACGTTCCACTCTAATTAACGACGCAGCAGCGGCGTCCTAACCCGCGACTCCCGGAATACACTTCTTTCTGTCGGCGACGTTCGACGCGGCCCAGTATCATAGAGCACGTCTCATCGGCACGCCGGTAAATCAACGTTTCCTCGTTACCGCGTCTCGGCCTAGGTAATTGAACGGCCGACGCAGTTTGATGGAAACGTTCGCTCCTCCAACGAGGAAGCTTCAACGAGCCTGCACGCCAGCAGCTACGCTACAAGTGGATCGTTCATGCTCCGTTTCGTCCGAGAGGGGCGCGTAATTTGTCTAATTACCAAACCGGTCTAACTAACCGATCCCCGGCCTTCTTTTGATCCAGTCGATGCGAGAATCCACCGAATGATTTCATTGTTCGATAATCAGGAATTA